>JAHZNE010006114.1:0-15093 GCA_027744055.1 Callyntrura sp. NNG-2020
TAAGTCCTCAACTCTATAATTCTAATGTAAGTACTGTGCTATAGAGCATTCGGGTTTTGTAATAGGTCAGATTCGGCTGAAGGATTCGTGGAAATTTGCTTTAGGGAAGGAAACCGCTCGCCCCAGAAATTTTTTGCCTTCTGATTATACGACTCTCCTCATTCACATTGATTCTTTCCATTATGCATTGCTTAAAGTTTAAAGCTTCTTGATGCTGTCTTAATACGAGATCTCTTAGGCTGAGAATTGTTTGCATTGATGAAGGGCCCTGTCCTTTTCGCCGCCTGTCGGTTCTCCGACTTTTTTAATCTCTAGAAAATGGTTGGCTCAATGGGATAATTTTTTGGGTGATGTCGGTTATCCGACTAAATATGTGTAAGTAGATATTGCATTGTACGATGACGGTAACCCGACTTACATATTTGTATATGATTCATTTTACAATGGCAAATTGACAAATATATTTTATACGCTCGCGGATCATACAAGCAAATATTCCATAGTTCGCTTCATTACTATGGAATATTTGCTTGTATGATCCTCGTATACGCTCACTATCAACATTCTCTTGTAACAATATATTAACTACGTACTGCATTTACACTATACTATAGCACTATGAAATACGTACGCATGAATTCGTCTTGGAGACAAATTTAACTCAGTTTGGAGACGCTTTTTTATCATCATCTCTGTCTCAATAACCGCAATATCGTCAACTAATGGAGGATGAACTTGGAACAACTAAATATACCTATGAAACCTCCTTGAGGATGAATGGCCTGGCTTTTTCGAAAATTACGTTTACTGTCTTAACAGTTGCTGCACATTCTTTAATACATTTGTATCTTGTTTCTTGACGTTGCCGTTTAATGCGACTGTATAAATGCTGTCCATTACACAATAGCAAAGCGTCTCTTTTTGCACACGTAACAATTTTACACAACCATTAACCACACAAATTAGCATTTAGACTTTTGCTTATAAAAATTTTGCTCAATACATTACTAAAGCTAACTCTGACATAATTACTCATAATTCTTCTTCACCTAGTCCTGAAAATGCAAAACCTTCGACGATTTTTAAGTTACTTTTGCATTAAGAACAAAACTGAAGGAAACAGTGCTACCGTGTAAATGCAGTACGTAGCGAATATACGGTTACAAGAGAATGTTGATGGTGAGCGTATAAAATATATTTGTCCATTTGCCATTGTAAAATGAATCATATACAAATATGTAAGTCGGGTTACCGTCATCGTGAAATGCAATATCTATTTACACATATTCAGTCGGATAACCGACATCACCCAAAAAATTATCCAATTGAGCCAACCCTTTTCTAAGGATTAAAAAAGTCGGAGAACCGACAGTCGGCAAAAAGAACACAGTCTGATGAAGTATTGTTTATTGTGACTCCATGTAGTTTGCACTAAACAGTCTAGTAGGTAGGTAGGTCCAATTCCAACCTAGGCAGGCTGTATGCAGCCTAGCTAGGCTAGATTAAAATATTTGAAACATTTCAGCTGCAAAACAACGTAGTTTATAATTTATAAATAACACTCTACATCTCATTTTCTACACTAGCTTTAGTTAGGCTGTTTGGCGCTAACTAACGTGAACACGAATGTTTACTGTTATACGTGTCACGTGTGTCAAATGTCTTATTAATCAATCTCACTGTGCTTTACCAAAACATGGGTTGTGCTAGACAATACACAATTTGACATTCAATGACTTCAAATTGAGTTGATGAAATCGTTATTTATATTTGTCATGTCCGTCATATTTTGTCAATTTTGTGTAAAACATGGTAAATATGTACAATGAAGAAAGTTTTGATTAATTTTTAAATTATTCATACCGTTTGTATCCAGATTTCCAATTTTAAAAGCGAATGAACGTTGTATGTTATTAAACAGCAAATGTCATGGCCTGGCTATCCCACAGAAAAAACACATATTTCCAATAAGAAATTCTCAAAAGTAAAAATCAATTTCTTCTTTTCATGCCTCCAGTCTTTCACTTGTAAAGACTGTTATTCACGGAACTTGTTGGCTTTCACATAGACTCACATACATTTCTGTTTCACTAGCTAGTGCAGCAAGTAGTTTAACTGTTGCACATATAAACTAACAGGCTAAAGCCAAGGAACAACAAATCTTCCAACAAATCAAAAGTACATAAATGTAACACAATATGAGTATGCAGAACAGCTCAGGGGTGATAAGCAAGGATCATGAATATCGTGTATCTCATGATATTAAAGTACTGGCTTGAAATTATGGAGTCTTCTGCATTGGATAGCATCTAACCCAAGAAAAACTGATTTTATTCTGCAAGGGTCCTTCTTGTCAACGGGTTTAAAGATAAGTTCCACTTTGTCACACACATTTACCACTGTGTTGCTTTGTAGACACAACTTTCAAAGGATGTGCGAGGAACAAGTCTGCTGCAAACTGAAGTTAGGTTAAAATAAGTGAATGCCTAGTCAAAGTGAATAAATATTACTTTTACGCTATTACGTATAGACAATCCTATCATGTCAGTACATGATTTTCATTTGACCAACGCGACGTACGTACTGTGTACAAAATTGTATCATTTGAGCTGGAGTCACTGGATCATGATCTCATTTACACTTTTGTATTTCTATACAAATACATGCTTAATCTGATTAAAAAGCGCTGCACAAAAGTAATTATTGCTGTTGCATTTTGTAAGAGTTAGGCTTTGTGACAAAGTCAGAAACACAAAGATGTGACTTCACTACTGAAGCTAGTGTATTAACTAACACGTAATGTTGGCTGTCTTTTAACATTATATAGTGTTTACGACATGTACTGATTTGTACTCACCAATCAACACTAACAAGATAAACTCAGCAAGGCTTTTATTACTGAACTTATCTGTCCATATATACATTGCAAATGTTAAATTGGGACTGGGACACATCGTGCAATATTACATGTGTACGACAAACTGTAAAATGCATGAAAAGATTAGTCACCAGTTTTTCTAACAGAAATCGGACAAAACTCACAGTTGTCAGTGTATTTAAATAAAGATGTACCCTACATTACACTTCGGGTACAACACAACTAATAATAATAAAGGATTTGATTATATGCTGGTGGTTGTCTACCCTAATATATTTTTGTGTTTTACTCATTTCCTTAAATTTGGACACATCTTTATCGATTGTAGCAGAACGTAGAGAGCAATGAGGTATAATATAATAGCGTTGGGCTCGAGCATCAGTCAAGAAAAACGAATAGCGTGAAGATGTTGACGTTTACGAATACAATTGCGTTTTTACCAAATCTTCGAGACAAACAACACACGTTTATCTGATTATAGATACACAAGCATATCATCTTTGCTCGAGTCGGTACTCCGTACGACGACACAGACACGGTAACAAACAAAGCCTCGTCCCTGTCCTACGTATTTACGGATAGAAAAAACACTTTTAACACAAAGCTAAGCATAATATTATCTATAGGCATAAAATGTAAAATGTATATACCTACACATTGCGTAATTTAGATCCATATGTACCTATGTAGTTGTATGTAGTATATGAACTTGTAGAGCTATAGAATAAATGGTATCTTCCGCGAATTGTCGCGTAGATAATGTTGAATGTATATAGATATACTCTGTATTTGGTGAAGGCTACCAAAATAGATCAGAGCAAGAGATGACTCACGTGCAGCTGCACGCTGTTGAGCAGGGTTAGCCTTGTCTTTGTCCAAAAAAAATTGGTGATCTGGGTTTCAGTTCTAGTAATATAGTAAACTTCTTGTTGTCGTTATGTAAAAAAAAATAACCAATGCAATGCAGCCACTACTTATCTGTTAGGGTATCAATGCACAAGTGAACAATATTAAATACACAAGTCTTACAGCAGAGTCACTTGACTCGAGTTTTTATTGTGTGGTCCGTCACCTCCATAGTGCAAGGTGAAATAGATCTTGAGGAGAGGAACACGTTAAACTAGTGTGTAAAATGTGAACGCTAAGCCTGGAATAGTTTCTATGCTTGCTTCCCTTTAAGTACTTTGATACCATCGTTTGTGCCCAGATGAAATTCACGTTGTGTGTAAAGTACATATAATGATTATGAAAAGGACAGTTGGACCTGTACAAAATTTCTTCTCATTATGTTGCATCAAAACATTCGAAGCACAAGTGTGTGTAGAGGTAGTATGTATCTAGTACCTACAAAGATTAACAAACGTAAGGCATTTATGCATGAATCCTTGATACGTTTTGTTGTGGAGTCCCCTTAGTGGCAATAGGTACATGAGCGATATGCGATATTAATATCTTTTTATTTACTTATTCACTTGGTCAGTTGGCTTTACAGGATAGGGCCTCTTTCGGCCATATAAATTGTAGTTAATAAAAATTCCCTAACACTACTGACTTTACAAGTCGAACGTCATACTTGACAGTATTTGTTGATTCAATGATGATTAAAACACATTTACAATACAATTGTTTACATATGCGTATACGCTTTTGAAACGTTCGCAATTGTAGGCTCGTAAATAGTTTCTTATCTATGTACTGGCTGGATGTTTTTTTCTTTGTAGTCGCACTTTTTTCTTTCGTGTATACAAGACATTTTTAAGCAAAATCGTTCATTGCAGACTAGACATGAAAAATTAATTCGTTTAAAACGTAATGAACTTATATGATGTTGGAATTTAAACCGAATGGTTCGTGCTTTATTGGCCACAGATCATAATTATGACGCATCGTAGGTAGAATGAAGCAATATAATGCGTAAGAGATATTTAAAAGACCAACAACACATGTCCAAGTGTAGTTAGTTGGAAAAAAATGAATATGCATCTGGAAACATACAACGTTCAAAATTACATAATGACGTCACAAAAAGTATCAGGAAAAGTTGTATTTTCCAAGGAACATACTTAACCGCATGTCTAGAACAAATGTCAGAAGGCATATGTGTGGTGACTGATTTAAAGGCGGAACCGTCAGATACAAATATCTATATACAGTTTAACATCTATATGATTTACTTGATTTCGTTTATGCAGCGTGTTTGCGTATTTGATGTATGATAAGTTTTTGTTAGTCAGCTTACTATACTACCAAGTGGTAGTGCTACCGCTACCTTTCCCATTTAATAACCCATTTAATAGGAAATTAGTATGACAAATCAAGCTTGTTTACTAGCAGATTTAGGCATGTTAATATCTCCATTGTTGCTGATAATTGAAACATCATGGAAAATCTAAAGAGAAGAATTGACGTATTTAGACGTTAATGAAAACGCACCACAAAAGTACGCACGGAGTGATAAATACATTATGCAAATCGTCGCTATTACCACAGATAACTATATTTTTCTCAATTTAGGCTGAATTCGGACCGGAGAATCCTGATACGTCCCTTTTAGTATTTTGTGTCATTTGTTGCTTGTTAATGGCCGCATTCTAAACCATTCAACCCTTTCAGGAATAAATAACAGCTTCATTTTGCGATTTCAGCACTCGAGACTCGAGAAAATTACCCACGTCTTAAAATGAAAGCGAAATCATGCATCCGCAACAGCGTTCATTTCATTTAATGAACATGCTACTCAAATTATAAATTATCTCATTACGTAAATAAATACATACGAAATGTATACGTATTGTTTATTACATATCGTATCAAGTTTCTCCGCTTACAAATAGGCACATATTTCCCAAGAACACACTGCCACTGTACTTTCATTACAACATCTCCTGATCTCTGTGCTTGGAGTATTACATCGAGAAGATGCTGCTGCAATGCACTACAAATTTGAAATTAGTCTTTTATATTTTTACTTGAATGTATCTGTGTAGTATTACAAGAAAGCAAGATATTTTTGTATGAAAATATTATTCTCTTGACATTTCTGTTCTCCCATACAAAACTACAGCTGCCTACAAGCCTACACACACCTTACGCCCCTATACTACTCACAGAATGCTTTACTTCTGAATTACTCAAATCACAACTAGCCATCCCGTGCATTTTCATTACAATATATTTTAGTAACGAACATTTCCCCCAAAAGGATAAAAATAAAAGCCTGCCCGCACCATACATACTGCGGTAATCATCCTTGTCAAAGCCGTTTTGTAGACAAACATCCGTCATTCTGCATCGCATGAGACTCGCAACGCAGCGTACCATTAAAATGGTTTGATATAAACACAGGTAATGCAATAACAGCAATTTCGGCTAGTATAATAACTATTATATTATAAATCACTATTGTGGTTTATTTAGACGGAAAACAAGCACGAACAGTTAAAAGCAGCTTCTCCTTCCAGGTCTGCTGAGATCACATCTCTTTAGACATTCGATGATAATTATCATTGAACACGAAGCTTTTAACAGACAGCTCAACTGAATAAACATTTCATTGTTGTTTCATTAAAACCATAATACACATAATAACGTGTGTAAACTTACTTGGACATATTTTTCATACTTTTCAATTCCAGCACTGGCAGAGATATATAATATTTAAACAATAAACTAGCACCACCATCCCCACTACCAACAACTCTAGCAGCAAAAAGATTTATTTGGTGAGATTTTGGTATTCTTGTTGGGTATCATGAAACCGCGTCGTCATCCTGAAATAATTTTTGCAAACCTAAGTCATCATCAAACATATTTCCTATCATTCATTTGTACACCTCAGTTGCCAGAAAGTGCTGTACGCGGGGTTGTCTGTGTCTGGAATTAACCTTTAGCTTTTAGGTTTTGTTCAACATGCCAAAAACATTTCGCCAGGCGGCTCTGGCCGTGCAGGCACAGAATCGGCTAAAGAATCGATTTTTAAACAAAGTAGAAGATCCTACTAACCCTTATTCAAATCACTCCGAGTCTGAGAGTGACACAGATGATGAAGAAATTGCAAAAATTTCACCACCGCAGCCACCACCAGCGGATTCTACGGTTATCCCTGAAATTGAAGCAGTGGTGGGAAAGAAAAAAGAAAAATCAAAGTTGAGAAGGTATAAAGGAATGCTGTTAGCCCTTTTATCCAGTCTCATTTTTTCGTTAACGGCTCTACTTGTGAAAAAACTGGAAGGTTATCATCCGTTCAGTATCGCCTTGTGGAGGTTCCAGGGAGCGTTGCTTCCTGCAGTGCCAATCATAATTCATACTCGATATTTTAGTAAAGTTGGAGAGAAAATGATGGATCGAATTTGGCCTTGGACAAACACAAAAAATGTAGGAATGTTTGGACTGGTGCTACTGCGTAGCTTCCTCAGTTGCAATTCTCTATTGCTCCATTTCTTCAGTCTGAAGTACCTATCAATGGGCGATGCGCTGACAATTGCGTCGAGTACGGTATGTATAAATTTTTAAAATATCCACAAAGGAATTTTAAAACGGAACAGTTAACAAAAGTGGCATATTTTCCTGAACCGTAGCCCATATTTGTGGCTATCCTAGCCAAAATATTTCTCAACGAAAAATGTGGACTTGTTACCATCATTGCGTCACTGTTCACCTTGGTAGGAGTCGCTGCCATTACCAGACCTCCCATGCTTACAGGAGCTAGCGGTTTTGACTCGCAAACTCTGGTACACAATAATTTATAAACAACCTGTGTAAAATGTGGTCATGTGAAATGAAAGCATGGATAGTCCTTATACTCTCTCATCCCATCCCACGCAAAACCCACCACCCACTACAAAAATTCAACCCAATATTAAATGCACTTTATCATTACCACTCTCATGCATTTGTTTTTATCCGACCCCTTAGATCGGCTCCGGTCTTGCTTTGGGTTGCATGCTTTTGGCTTCTGTCTCTTTCACGGTACTTCGTTACATACGGAAAGTACATTATTCCATTACAACGCTCATGTTTGGCCTTTGGGGATCAGTCGAGAACCTTGTGCTTGCCCTCGCGTTTAATGTACTTAAGATGCCTACAGGGCTCAACGAGTGGGTTCTCATTACAGGTCTTGCCGTCCTCACATTTCTCGGACAATGTGCAATCATCCTTGCGATGAAAGCAGAGCAGGTGCGTCATGTTAACTTTTCTAGAGTTGGTAATAGAATATACTTACGTGGTCGGCATTCGGCATCGTTGCACTAAAGAATTCCGTCTCTACAAGATGATGCCTCATAAGTAGATTGAAGGCAGACCAGTGGTAAAAGAAATGAAATTTTATTTTTTTCGGAAGTGTTGCGTCTGTGGACGTTAGCCATAACTGTTTTGAGCATAGACGTTAATAAAACTTGTCATTTTTCATTTTCAGGCTGGTCCAGTAGCTCTGGTTCGGACATGTGATGTGAGTATTATATGTAACTCTAGATTTAGATATAAACATTTTACGTTCTATTATTTCTTATGGGTAAAAACAAGTAAATGTCAAGTAAATGCTCTCATATGCAGGGATTTAAAAAAAACTATGCTAATACTTGATTTTGTAATAAACGATTTAGGTAATTTTTGCTTTTATGTGGCAAATAATTATTCTTCATTCGTTACCAGATAAGCTCAGGTACTGTCCACTACTCCCCAGATATTTTGATATTTTCTGTCCCTGATGAGCCAAAGGTTATACGGTACGATTTTTATTTAATTTTTTTTCAGTGTAATTGGAGCTGCAATAGTGGTATTTGCCGTTATGATATGTGGGTTCAGAAAATGGCTTCGAGGATTACCTGTGGGCCATCCAACACGAGCAAGGTTCCGCTTTTTTATGATGTAAGTTACACACGACAAATAGCACATATGGTTGTTTATGCGAAAGACATGAAGGAAGAATCGTACATAAGCGTCCTATGGACAATGCACACAAATGTTCTGCAATATGTTCATTTATCATACTACAGCTTTTTGTTCAGTGTACCTATGTAAAACTGCTAAGACATTATTAAATTTTTGACGCTTTTACGTAATCACGTCTACAGCATTTCGTCTCCTGTGCTATTTTTATTTCCCCTGAACCCCTCCCATTTGTTCTTACATTTCGACCAGTAAAAGGGAATCTTGTGCGGCTGCTGGAGCGACACTAAACTTTATCAGTTGGTCGTTTTGTAAACTAATAGCGTACATATTATTATTACTATACATCATACATATTACATCGCGGAGAGATTATTATTATTATTGTTCAAGGAGCTGGAAGCAATTTAAGAAGAAAGTTCTCCAAGCCCTTCATCCCACGCTGTTGGATTTTCTTACTAGCTACCTTACACGCGTAATCCACGGTGGTGCCCAAGTCCAAACCCTTTTTAAGACAGTAAATTACTACAGCATTGAATGTGTCGCCAGCACCTAAAATTACAATGTAGAATCTACATAATAGAAGCCTGCTAAGAATTTTGCATGAAATTAGAAATTTTACGGTATATAAAGGGTGTATTCACTGATACGGAATTCATAATGTAATGAATATAAATCCCGTGCCCGATACTTATTGCCTGTTTCTGAAGCATCTTTATGCTCTGGAAAAGGAGATGTGCCAGACAAAGAGCTCACCAAGAGAATCGACAATTTCCTCCGGAACGTGGGGGCTTTGCTTGTGGATTTTCACCTCGTCGAGATTATTACTAGTTACAGTGCAATAAGACGCTCCTTCTTCGCCCCAAGGACAAACCACAATCGTACCTACTTCTACTGTGTGTAGCATCAATTTTGCAGCTTCCGTACTATTTTTGGCACCGTGGTGTTTAGCATAGTCCCTACCGACAATGACGACATCAGCCAAAGGAAGCATGATTTCAACATTATTCATCGGCAATTCTATCTGAAAGCCAGTATATCCGAGATATTTTAAGAACAAGTAAAATTGTCATTTTAAATCTGGGGTTTTCTAGACAGTGCACTTTGACTGTGTACAAATGGATTTGGGTTAGAGTACAACGATAACGATACATGACGGTTATAAGTACCTCTAGGCTCACAGGTAAAACTACCCGTTTGTACTTTATAAGATCCACAGAACCGTCTATTGATTTACGATTGACGTCATTGTACTTTTTGACATGCTTCAACATAAGAGGCAGCTCGTCATCGTTTCTTCCCTAAATTAGTACAATAAAATTTGGAATGGAAATGGAAATTAACTCCAAAATGTTCACTATTCACTGATAAGCATATACTTCAAAATGCATCCACGAATACGAATCCAACTTTAATTGAGCGAAATCATCTAATTTTAACTCGGGTAGGGTGCCTTTTGCGTGAAAAATGGTTCTTGATCCGGTCGTTCTTGAGCAAATAATCACAGTCCTTGGTCCGTTTCCACAGTTTATTATGGGACAATTCCCGTGCTTGATCCCTTGACGAGTCATGTCCTCTTGTTGAAAGCTGTAGCAAAATATAAACGGGTCGTGAAACAAGCTTATGGTGGAGATCAGGAAATTTTTCTTAGATGGTTGGCTTCTTACCATAAAAACTCATCATTTGCAATTGTCCCCAAGTATTCTACATCAGCACCAATGCTACCGAGGATTGTAGCACTGTTTGATGCGTTCCCTCCTCGAACCCAAGCTTGCTCAGCGCATCTTTGAAGTGCAAATTGGATGGTTTGTGCATGCAAATTTTCAAAATGGGAATGTGATTAAATTAGGACAGAGGTATGAATACTAATATATTATGCTTGCGACAAAGAATTTCACAAGTAGAAAACGAGTGTGTGTGTGCGCTTACAAGGCTGAGAGTGCTCAGAGCAAAAATAATATAAATAAATAATAAAACCTATTGTCAGAATCCTCCTCTGGATAAGCCGGCATGAAATTTACAATATCTACACATGTTAAACCCACACAACAGATCATTTCGATCGATTTTGGTTGACCCTTTTATTATTTGCAATTATTATTTTACTTCACTAAATATTGTCACGGATTGGCAATCTAAGTAAAAGTGACTACTCTCTACAACGTGGGGTTAGAAAATAACTTTTATAATTTTATTCCTTTAAAAAAAATTTACGCTGCGTTGAATTTAACTTGTAGAAGACTAAATATATAAAAAAGTCATTAGTTAATTAGATACATAGAATCTCGTGTTCAAACACATTTGACCACTTTTACCTAATTAATTTGTCAATGTCTGTCGTCGGTAGTGTTGTTCGATATTCATTAAAGCATGGTTATTTGCATATGGTGCCCTCATATTACCAAAGTTCACATGCAATCAAATCATGTTTTCAAATTTTTATTTTTATGTTCCACGAATGCATTGACCCATGATCACCTTGTAAAAGTGATCCCCAGTCCAGTCCAGTGAAAAATAGTATGCAATTTACTAAATCGATAGTACTAATGTCCAATCCAGGGAAATGAAAGAAGCAGAGATTATAAACTTGTTGCTAAAATTTTTATGAACACGAAACCCCCATGTTGGAATGTACAGGAATGTAATTTTCCTTGCTAGCCAATAACCTGTTTACAAGTTTACTACATTTTTCTTGTTTTTATGTCGATCTACTTATGAATGACTGATATAACAAGCTACGAAACGGCAGCTTAGAAAAAGTAGCAAATACACAAAAAGTGTTGCAACGAAGCTCTTTTCCGATGTAGTGCTGTACTTGTACTCAAGTTACCCACCTTGCATAACATGGATATATGGATTCTCAACAGAACATTTTGAGTATGCATACTCCAGTACAGTTGACTTTACAACGCAATTTGATAAAAATCATTATTCTAGCAGCTTGCCGAATTCGATCAATATCATCCTAATCTATCTAGAATCTCAAGGACTTTGGTGAAAGCAAATACAAAAACTGCTGGTACAAAATTTGTATAAATATACATTTTTATTAGTTTACTTGAAGCCTTGAACACTATCCATACTCCATTGCCTTGTTTGATGCTACGATACAGGCAGTCACTCTCCTGGCCGCAGAAAATCTGAGAGGAGGCTGAATACACGCACTAACTCTATATGAATACTTTTAATGTAATTACTTGAACATGTATACAACATCACAGTCTGCCAAGGAAGCTCACCATTTACCGTCATCATTTTCTCCAAATTGTTTCTGCAAATGGAAATAGAAGCACCATACAGTATACGCTGAAGGCCACACTTTAATGATGATGAAGATGGAAAGTGACCATAAATGGCGGAAATGATAAAATCATGTCGTATTTTAGTGATCATTGACTAATACATACATACATCACGATTGTAAACTATTTTATATATCGGTATTATACACGTGCGTATAAAGTATTTTGTGCTTTTGCACACAGTAATGGAATTTTCCATGTTGCTCCATTTATAACTTTCTGAAGAAACCAAGCTTGCTGAAAGGTATTCCCCTTTCAACTTTTAGTATCCCAATTTTCATCTAGTAAAAGCCCAGTTCGTTAGGGTGTCTGGAAATATTGCTTATTTCCGCTCCCAGAGAGTTCTCTTGATTGGCAGTGATGTAAGTTGGGTTAGTTCATTTTGCTTATGTACCGATGTAATATTACCAGTTGCAAATCATGCTTATATTTTATTTATTACTATCATATAATATATATGGCGGGTAAAAGGAAACGTGAAATTAAAGTTGTATTGGACCGACTAAACTTATACAGCGTATATACTAAACTATAGTACTTATGTTAAAGTGTCAGTACTCAATGAGCTGTCTATCAGTTTCTAGTTTCTGTCTAGATGGAAGAAAATTGGATGGAGGTGAAGGGTAGGCTATTTCATGTACGCAAGAGAGACTTCGTGTTCATGAAATGGAGTGTTTTGTTGTGTAATATCTAAATACTCCGTAATGTAGGCAAAGTTAAGAGCTCTCTGACACACAACAAAGTAAATAAAGGTTCATGCGGAGTTAGGGAAAGTAATATGCAGTGCTCAAATAGATATCATGGTTTTGAATGTGTAAGGCGAACATCATCATATCACACATTTTATAACTGGGGAACGATAAAATTGTGTACCTATGCATTATTCACTCACTCGGTTTACATCTATAAAAGTTAGAATCTTATGCTTTCGTCAATTCACCACTATAGGAGCTCCCCAGCATCGTTTTGACAAGAATATTTTCCAGACTTGTACCTGTTTCAAGGGATGGGAAAGTCCCTTTACAGAGTGGAAATTAAAATTGAGCTGATCTAGTTTGCTAAAAAAAAGCAATAGAAAGTCATATCGTCAATGTATTTACATGAAAACACCATAAATGTACGCGTAATGCTCCATCTGCAGATATTATCGGTTTTGATGAAAAAACAATCGTCGTACACGAACATGACTCAAACTCAAAATTAAGCAACCAACACCAACCAATGGCATTACAGTCATGAGAACTTTAATCTTTTGAGTTAAGAATTATCCGTGTGTTTACATGGCAACAATGAAAATAATAATGAAGATGTATTTTATCAACTGGTTCGTCTTTATCGCTAGGAAGCAACTAGTCTTGAGCTGTGTAATGATTTTAGAATTTAGCATGATTACGTTTGAATTTTGCAATTTTAGCTTGATGTTGTATGTTCTAATGGTTACATTATATATACCATGGATGGATCTCACCGTCCACCAGGCCCATCTTACTCATTCTTCTTTCCCTTAATATTTGCTTCGTGGATTTTACATATAAAGCGGGCCCGAAAAATCTGTATTGAAAAAACTAATTTCTTACGTCAGAGGTCAGTTAACTTCTATGACAACGAAAATCTGTCACATTATTTTAAATATAAGCTTAGGGAAGGAGAGTCTCCTTAGGAGACTAGAGACTCGTTTTTGAAGGAAATGATTTCGCTAAAAACTAATTTTGAAGATAACCGTGGTACTGAATAACATCAACATTTTGGTTAGCACATTTACAGTTAACCAAACTTAATTACAGATTTTTTGTTATTACAATAATTAGATGTCACTGTTTAAAATGAAATTTTAGTTGCTTAAAAACTAAGTTTTCAGAGTTAGAGTGAGTATATAATTACTGGCAATCAAAAAACAATTGATGCGACTTGTGGTCGTCATTTTCAAATTTCAAATCTTATAGTCGATGCTGCCCTGTAAGGGGGCTTTTACTCTAGTTTTATATGCACTTATTTCTTCCGGAAGAGAAGAGCTCCAACAAGCAAACGTACGGCTGCCATTTGCACAAGCAAAACCCTAACCAGAGACAAGGAAGCTGACATGGTATTGGTATTGCATATGGTTAATGACAGATTGCCCAACAGACTTTGCAATGCTTGGCGAGTTCCATCTTTTCTGCACACCGTCAACAGTTCAGTTATGTAATATACATGTACATACATGTAAACATTTACCGTTCATGTATAAATCCTTGACAAGAGGACCAACTTTCACCCAAATGGGGAATAAATAATGTAGTAAACTGGATTTAGGGGAACAGCGAATGTACGAGAAAGCTTATAATCGTATTCTTCAGTTTATGTTTTCCTGTGCTTTGTTCCCAACAGTACCTACACTTTTGGACTGGTGAACAAAGTTCACTAGAGTTTCATGATGCCCCAAGGCTCTTTGAAGAAAGACAGATAAGGTAATATTATATCTCTAATAGTAGTTATTAAAAAGACTAGGTAAAATATGGACAGTGTTACAATTTGAAAGAAACAAGCGAGTGAACCCACTGAGGATCGTTTGTAATTTAAAACAGTATAATGCATTTTTTTCTGAGTTTGTATTCCGATCACAATACAGTAGAAACTATAATAATAATACTATCTTGTCTTTTACGTCCACAGAAACTGACACCACGTACTGCTTTTAACGACTACCGTCTACACGCTTTCGGATTTACTACGGATTACCAGTATTAAACTTCACTGTAGAAAAGTAATATTTGTATATGGACAATTTTGCGCCATGTCACTCTCCCAAGGAAATCAACTAGTCTGCTGGTATATATAAAAATTTCGGAGGACAAAAATACGCTCGAAAGAAGATTTGCTTTCACTGTAAATTTTGCCATTGTACAGATGTTACTTGTACTATACTACTAAACTCCGTTGCATATCTTTGTGAACAGTGATATACGGCCCATGTTAACTGCGCATTTTGAAAACCGTGTAATTTACTACGTACTCGATAAACTTGTCTGAATTTTTGTGTCCCGGACT
>JAHZNE010006115.1:0-13694 GCA_027744055.1 Callyntrura sp. NNG-2020
CCTTCGGCTTGTTGCTATTTTCCACGACAAAGTTTTAGGAGTATTTGGGAGGTTTGACGTAATGGAATAAGAAATAGGTTACGTACATATTTCATGTAAATTTGTTTAAACACAATTTTTTCTGAATCAACTTTACCCATGTGGATAGATATGTCACGAGATGAAGGTATTTATCTACATATTTTTTCTCACAGTCAAATATACCAGAAGAATTATGACACGGCGTAATGAATCTATGGTCATGAATGAACGAGAAAAATCAATAAAAATGAATATCATGTGCAAAATGCTAAAATTCCCCTTTCATCAAATTTGATGCTTCTTAAGGTACAAGATAACACCTGAGAGAGTTTCAGTGTTTTTCATTAGCATCATAAAACATTCGAAAATGGTTTTC
This sequence comes from Callyntrura sp. NNG-2020, assembly GCA_027744055.1. Taxonomy (NCBI): domain Eukaryota; kingdom Metazoa; phylum Arthropoda; class Collembola; order Entomobryomorpha; family Paronellidae; genus Callyntrura; species Callyntrura sp. NNG-2020. The sequence goes on from JAHZNE010006115.1 coordinate 398, forward strand.
TACAGATGTTTTTATAATACCCCTCTATCACTGTGCTACACGTTTTATCGCTTCCGATTTTCTACACCGCCACCACCAGCGTCTTTGCCGTCATGGCATCGTGATATTATTGTACAATTTGCGTCGTTATATTCCGGAAAGGATAAAAACACTGGGAAATAAACTACTGCTCTCAGCAACAACCACTTCCATCAATACTATTACCTCTCATCCCCGTCATTTAAGCTTTCACCATTTTTTTCTCTTTTTTTTACAGAACAACCTAAAATGAGAGGAAACCGGAAAATCGTTGTTCATCTTACACAACGGCACAAAGCCACAGGAAAACGAAAAGTGTATACCATGTGCATAGGTAATCTTAGGTAACTACTTTACCACTCTTTGACCAGCACCAATAATACACCTCCCTTGCTCTTTAATACCTTTCCTAAGAAAATAAGTAAGAGTGTGGTGTGTGCTTGTGTGCAGTGGCTAGTCGTAAAATATATGTTGATGGGCACCCTATAATTTAAAAATCATATCGTCATTCCTTTTATTCTTGTTCGCTACAGAGGTAATACTCTGAAAAACGACAACAGGAGACAGAAAGGGCAGTTAGTTTTGAATTAGAAGTTCTTTCCCGTATTTCACTCTATTGGAAACGAAAACCAACGGAGGTAGATCCATATACCGTATAGAATTACGGATAAATTGTGTGTTTATATAGGTATAGTACATGCCATGCGTTCGTGTACCAACTAAACGTGTATTATTTTTTTTACAAAGGAACAATAAGTAATTTGTTGTTGACCAGCCACGGCTTCCACCACTGTAATCGCCGTAATAAAAGGAAAGCATTTATTTGCCCAACAATCGTAATACTAATACCATCACAAGCCAAATAGGCCGTGTGGTCGCAGTTTTTTCTGTGATATTCTTACAAGAAAGAAATATCTAAAGACTGCATGCAACTACCAGAAGTTTTATATATAAAAAAAAGTCGGCACGAGAAAGAAAAAAAAACGAAATGAAAAAGCCACCTAAAGAGTCTCTGAAAAATATTATTGCAACGTGTACGACAGCAAAAGTAAGAATACGTAAGGCATAAAGTAATCATGGCAGCACACACACACACCACAGCTGCCGCCTGCAATCCTCTTATCACAGCATTCACGAAAAATAATAAAAACCTATCAACCTCAGTATTTTTTCTGTTATCGCATCATATCATTAGTAAAGGTAGAAAAAATAGAGGTGTTCAAATCTGAAATAAAAAACGTATTTTAACCATCCGTACATCTATAGGTAGGTAAATATGAAATATGAAGAGGGTGAAGAGGTATAGAGGTGTACACAGCAACAAAAGCACAATAAGGCTAGTAGGAGCTGGAATTTTTGGCTAAAATGGGAATAGGAAATCAGGTACACATGTTCACCAGTTTTATATGCTACTATTAAAAGAGCTTGTATTTTCACGCATTTCCTTTATTTTCCGCCCATAGAAAAGTTTTCACAGATTACACGGTGTTCGTGTTTGTGTGTGTCTAAGCATAATAATAATGGTATAACTTATACCATATAGCTCTAATAATATCATGTCCAGCTGAACCTCTGTACAACAACAAGAGCCAACAAGAACTAGTCTAAAAAAGGGAATTTATTTTTTTTACAACAAAGTATAGGTAGTGAGGAGAGTAGAGAAATAATAAGAGGGGGCGAGTGTGCTTTGCTCTCACTCAGGCAGTTCATATCAACTTCAATTTCACACATCCGGTCACCAAATTGTTATTTTGTAGGAAGTTGTCGCTCACCGTGTTTTTTCGACAGAGGTGATTCGAAACTCCGCAATAGACCCAAGCAAATATAATAATAGCCAGATATATAATATAACAAGTACTGCTCAAGTGCTCAGTGTGTGTTTCTATATATCATTTACATTTTTCTGTGAAATCAACTGACTGTGTGAGACCTGCTATCACAAAGCGTACTTTTTACAGCCGGAATAATAATGCGGTACGCCACCAGTGTAGTAAAGAGATCACAGGAGTAGGCAACAAACAGCAGTAGTGGCAGTGGTCACGCTGGAATTCGGATATAAACTTCATTGAGCTATAAAAACCGCTTAGTTTTTGATTCTTCCGCTGCTGCTATTTGTTACTGACCCCAAAACGAAAAATGAAATATATAGACAAGTTTCACTAAATATATTTGTTATGCATGATTAACACGATAATAACAGCTTAGCACGTATTACTGCAATGAGCATTGTAGTGCAGGTGTAGCTACAGTTCAGCCGAACTACACCACTGCTCCTGGAAACTTTAAATAAATCTGTAATCGTATTATGATATGCTGTAATTACCTAAATTGTTTCTTCTGCCGGGGAACGCTAACATTTCATGGTATAACTAAAATTTTTGGGAAAACCGAGCTTGGAATGGTAACAAAGAGGTGAAATGAACACTGCTGGTATGTTTGTACAGCAAGTGTAAGAAATTAACTTGCTGAACAATCACACATAAATAAGATGTTGGAAATTATACATAATATGACCTGTGCAGCCTTGTCTAACTGTTGTAAACACCTCTCGTTACAGACACCATCATGAATGATGAGAAAGTTGGAGCCACTGAAAATCTCATTTAAATCTTGTACCCGTTATCGGATTATAAACGTTAATTACTCGCACTGTACGGAAATACTCGATGAATTACAAAATGTCAAATATATTAAGTTGATCGCCATTTCCTTTTCATTTGCTGTGTAAGGTTATATATCCAGATAGAGAGTTTGTACGCCGTAGGGAGTTCATCAGATGAAGAAAGGCATTTTTTATTACGGAGAAGTGCCGCAAACTTTGAAAGTTTTTAGAACTTTGGTATGAAACAGTAAAAAGTGAGACGCAAAGCCAGATTCAGGAATTATATATGGGGTATACATGGTATACATACCCAAGTATATTTCACACTTCCTGTTGGAAAATAGAGTACTACGTACGTAACAGTACTTGCACGTTTTACGATCTGTCTCCTCATGGTACGTATATTTCATTGGTTGTTGATGGAAAGGCACTCATTTTCATAATTTTAAATGAAAAACATGTCATTCTTTTGCATATAGGTTAGCTTGGCTGATTTAAACACTACATGAACTTCGTGTAGTGTTAGTGTTTTGTTAACAAATTACTTCTGTGTAATAATACGTGAACAACCTAAAAATCCATCCTTCTGGTTCTTGCAGTACGAAAAACAAAGCTACAAAGCTACCCACCCACATAAACTTTGAAACAAAAGAGTAGGTCGTATTTTGTTTTTACTGCTGATATGCAGTAAATGGTGTGGGGTGCAATGGTATAATGGACGGAAAGTGGCAATGTTTTTGATACTCATGAAATCATATACCCAATTTAAGCACACATTCCGGCAATTATTACGCTTTCCTATCTGGCAGTAATAGTGCTTAGATCGAGAATTGCATAACACTAGGTTTCATTAGGCGGGTTGTTTGTCACAATAAATGACTTGCATGACGATAACAACAGGAAAAATTCGAGGTCCATTTTCACCAATGGTTCGTCATCCACCACACCTTATTTTCACCAGACTTTGTTTGCACTAGTTTTTCCAAAAAGTTCTGTCGCACAAAACAACTTTACACCCTGTTTACAGACGTTCGTTTATGCAACCTCTACCATTGGCACACAGTGGTTTTTGAAGAAATAAGTAACTTTATTAAACGTTTGTTAAATTACAAGACTGGTGGACAATGACGCTGGTGTGTAAGAACCTTTGGTGGAAAAGGCCGAAAAATAAACTGAGGTGAAACAAGATTTACATGTTTTGCATGCACAGCGAGAGTCTACTGTACCGTGTAGGTACGCACAAATAATGGCATTTTGTACGTAAGTAATTCTGTTTTTTGGGTTGCTGACGAATTGGCTAAATAGGGAAACGGTGAATTACGAAATAAAATGTGTTCTTATTTTGGTTAGAGTGAGTACCAAAACGTATTGAAGAGGCAATGTGTAACATGGGAAAGGGCAGTTGGAAGAAATTGATGGGTCCGGTGATAAAAATCATTGTGGTACTCGCATGTTACTGATATATTGGCTTTTTTCCTTTTCTGTTCTCAAATTACAGATATTATTATTGTTGTTAATATAACCTTGCTTTACCTTCCCACGGACGGCACAAGCGTGCAAGAACGCCTCTTTTATCCACCAACTTTTGCTCACTCATCATGATAGATGAATAAAGTGAAAGATATAAGTAAGCACACTGCTACTGTGGACTGTGGAGGCAGCTGAAAAAAACTGGTAAAACGTAGGTACCGACGAAAGACGAAAATGTAGAATGGAAAACAACTTTTTTTTAGATACTTGGTTGCTTAAAGTACATGCGTTATTTAAAAATTCTACTATTAAAAACATTTCAAAAGATAATCACGCAACTACTTTATTTTATGGTACTCTGCGTACGAGTGGTTCATGCGGACAAAATAATATATCATAAACATTTCCTTTCAGGGAAAATGCTAAAAGTCAACAACTTGGAAATTGTAACCTGCTGTGGTTGAATATAGTGTCGATTTTTGAATGATTCAAAAACATACATTTTTTGCAAGTGGGATATTTATTTCCTTTTACAGAAATGAATTATCCCGATTAAGTCATCAGAACGTGAGTCAAATCTAGATCAGTAATATCAAATCCGACAAACAATGCTGAGTTACGGTGCAGAAAAAGAGAATATTTTATCCAAATTTAACGCCTTTTTAACCTCAGGCCGTCACATCCAATTAAAAATCCAACCCTCTTCAATATTTCCACAGAAAGCTGCACATTCTAGGGCCTCTTCTACTCCACATTACATTATTATACCAAAGAAGGTGCAAGAAGACAACCCCCTTTTCCGCAGTTTTTTCGTCAACACTCTAACCATGAGTGTTACGGTGCTAGTTGCTTGGTAAAAAAAATTACTTTTCACTTTTGACGAGTGGGAACTGGGAACTAACAGCGTGTCTAGGATTATTATAACGCAATTCTCCACCATTCCCAAATTTTAGTAATCAGGTAAGTTAGTTATAATGACGCGACGAAGCTTCTTATTTTCATTTTGTTTAAAGCTATTGTCGTGACGGAATTTTGACGATCACTAACTTCCTCTAGAAGCCAGCGCCACTTCATAAATAACACAAGACTTTTTTTTATAAGTTATGCTCTAATAAAACTGGCGTACACGTTCATTTTCCAGTTTTCATTGACTTTGAAAGCGCAGCGGACAGACCAACACACTATGTATAGATATTCTTTATGTTTGTCTACCTCCGCTGTGTGCACCAACTAAAGTAGCTGGCAAAGTAACTTGCCAAACAGTTCTAGAATAAGCTGCATTATTCTAGCATGGCTGCTTCTAAATAGAAAGTAGGTAGTAATAAAAGGCACAATAATAATAATAACGCAATAACAAAATATATAGGTAAAATGAAGTTGGAAGTTGCTGGCTGTGAGTTGTGAGTATATAGGTTGTAGGTAGTAAAGAAGGAGTATAATGCCCACAAAGAAAGCGTGCGGGGCTCTATTTATCAGATTTTTCATAATCGCTTATTTCTCTTGTACATTTTTACGAGTTCACTTATGACTATGAGAACAGAAATATGATTATATTACTAAGGTATATTGCCATTATAATGTGCTGGTCTTATTTTTTATTATCGCCCAGTCCGACGTCCTGTCCAACTATAAAACTAGTTTTATTTGGGTAAACGTGTCGGCACTTTATTTGTACGTGTGCATAACGTGAGCTGGAATTCATCCTTCAGAAAGAAAATAAATTTTCGTCTGTTCTCGTAGGCAGGAATCGTTAACGGCGGTAGCTCTTTTAAATAATTTTTGGTCATATAATAGCAGGCTTGTCTGCATGCAACATGGCACATTTGGACATACAACTTTTAAACTTTCAAACTTTGCAGTTGCAGTGTGTACAACTATGAGAAATAACGGGCAAATAACAAGTTTTGTTCATACTAAAGGACCTTGATGATTGACAAGGGAAAATTTTGACTCAATACTAACAATCATATTAATCTTACACGTCATCCCTCATTCATTTGGCGCGTATGTTTTGGATGAGTGACCCAGAGAGAGAAAGTTCGTGGTTAAATGTACGGTAAAATTACGTGATGTTGACTCAGACTGCATTTATCGTGAGAAATTTTTGTTCACTATGGAAGTGGACGACAACAGCACCCGTGTATTGCTTCCTGGGAGATTTATTTTTCCCATTTAAATTTCAAAAGCAGGAGACGTGGGCAAAGAAACAAGGTATTTGCCCATTCATCCTTAATGCATTACACATGTTGCGATTGCGAGTATACGGAGATTATAACCAGTTGTTTGTTGTTTATGCAGACAGACAGCAGATACGATTGTTTCTTTAATACACCTCCAGACAGTGTTAAACAAAAAAAGTAATGAAGTAATAAAAACCCTAGTACAAGTGATGGGTAGTAATTAAGTTTCCAGCTAATTGCCAGCCATGACTACGACTCAAGGAGCAAGGAAATGTGGGAGTATAAACGATTTTTTTTTCATTTTGGAAGTGTAAAAATAAAATGTAAAAATAATTAGTTATTAATTAATAGTCGTAACGTAACAAATAACAACGTGTTTATGAAAGAAAGCTCAGGTAGTAAAAAGGAATGCACAAGTAGCGCAACTCTGTTTTCATTTATAATGAGAAATTTTTAGATAACAAGAAATGAAATACTATCTCTCTGTAAAGATTAAAAGTATGCATATGTAAAAGTGTCAGTTACCTTTAGCCCACCACTCCGTCTAAATATACCATGGTAATTAATTATTGTGAAATATGGGTGGGCAGTGACCGCTCACTTACATCAACGTTGCTACATAATCCCCGTGGTGGATAATAACTCATATTGTTACAGTAAGGTACACATTTGTATGTAAAAATTCCCGAACTGACAAACTAATGCAAAGCCATCCCATTATAAATGGATTTTAATACCACTTTTATTGCATGCTAACGATGGGAAAATATTTACTCGTGCACATTTTTCATGCACAGTTTCACTACCTAAAATATACCGCGATAGCTGCTAGCTACAAAATTTTTAACAACATGTGTTTCGGTGCTTAGACAGACATAACTCTGTTTTCTTTTCTTTTCTTGCCAAATAAAAGAAAGATATTAAACTTGTGTAAAATTTACACTATGTACATAAGTCGTGCCATCATCCTTCGTATGGAATGTTCTTGAACATTTATCACCTTTTTATTTACACTGTTTAATAATAACTACTAATATAAGACGACGTTTTAGCTTCTAGACATGTAGATACAAATATGTACCACGATTGTTTAGTCAACTGTGACAGTTTGATTACGGCTATAGAGTTTCTTTAAAAAATACCTTCAAGTTACACACCAATGAGCAAGTCTACGAAACGGTCAGTTTTACCTTTCTATATTGGTTGTCTGGTTCCTCCCTTGAGCTACCCTATGTTGCTCGGCAATTCCTCTTCATCTACAGCAGCCGCAGGAGTGATTTAGTGTTTTCAGTTTAAGCTGAATATTTATTTTATGACCAAGCAACCAGATGATGCAAGATAATATGCAAAATATGATTATTGCAAACTTTACCGGCTCATTCGCACATGTTTGTTTTCCCTCGTTATCACACCAACGATTGACAACGGTGCATGGGTGGCAGTGTTGGCATTTTACATTGTACAGAATTTATTATTTGTGCATGGTAAAGACGTTTTTCTATTTGGTTTTGTCTGTTTGTATAGTATCTATGCTTTAACAACCTGCACACCGTTGAAAGTAACAAATACCAAATTTTACTGAATTTGCACTGAAAATGTAGAAGTTCAGCAGAAAACTGCCATGTACGGTACGACTAACGTGTTATCAACCCATAATCATTTTCGTCAGTAGCACACCTTTAACCACCTAGCATGTGTTGCTTTTTACTTTTACAGCTGCTACATTGTGATCAGTACGCAGTGTTTTTATCTACAAGATCATTATACATACTATATGAGAAAGAATTTAAACCAATGTTGGGGAAACTCGAGATTTCGTACTGCACGGTGCAAAGTAAAATTACTTGTTTATACCTCCAAAACGGTCCAGGTTACAGTTAAGCAAAAATTAATTTATTTCATCCATGCTTGTATTTTTTTTCCTTCACCGAACATGTTTGTTCGCCGTACATACCAGTTTATCCATTCCTGTTGAAATCCAACCTTTTACCTGGGAGCAGAGAGAGAGAACAAAGCAGCAGAAGCCAGCAACAACGACAACAATAGCAACAAGATGTAATAGCAGTGGAGCGTTATTTTGGGTACTAAAGGTGAGTCATATTACATATTGCGATCCTGACCATACGACCAAAAAGAGCAAACGAGGAAAAAGCAACGGAGGAACGATTACTTGACTTGAATACAGATGAATTGGAAAGCATTACAACTTCGTTTTGGTAGATAGAATGTTATGAAATCATTATCGACATGTGTAATCTTACTATTTACAGCCTCATTCCGTCCATATAACATATAAAATGACTGTGGAATGAGTGCAACCATAAAAGGCCTGGAGTAACGTTGTTGTTTACCCTAAAAATAAAATAAAAATTGAAAAGGGAAGATATAATATATCTGCTGAAAAGCGTACACAGAAGGAATAAGGTCAGATGGGAGTGCAGAGAGACGGAAGGAAGGAAGCAGTTGTGCCTGTAAACATGTGTTCGTGCATGTCCATATCAGTTTTGCTATCAAAATTCACCCCACTACTCTCCGGGTCTCGGGTATGAAAATGTTAACTTGCCGTAGCCGCACAGCAAACTCATAGTGAATTGTCAGTGAAGAGAGAAGAACACCTGGTCGCTCAATTTTTATGCTGCTCCACCTTTGCCTATTGCCTCCTGCCTACTTCACTCAGCTTGTTGACTTGTGCCACACAACCAACAGCCCAGGCTATCTTGACTGCATGCCTGCACACACATTATATTATGCGTATGATACTCTACTCCAACCGATGTGTCCCCCGCACGCTTATCGCTCACAAACCATTTGCCTATTTCTTCCGCTACACACACACTCTTTCCAACCCTGACATTTTACACTACAGCTGTCCTTTTCCCAATCGCCCGGTGCGGTACCATCGTGACCATCACACAGGCTTCCAACAAGACAATGAGCCATATGGTCATATATATGCACGTACATTTATATGATTATGTTTTTTAAGCAAAAGAAAATTGAAGGAGGACAGGAGAGGTACTATATGGTATGTAATCCAAGAAGTAATAGATATATTATGGGAGTACAATTGAGAAGAGATCCTTGTTGTAAAGAGGGGTTTGCTTTCAAACGATTTCTCTAAACGAAGGGTATGGCATCTGTTTGTAGAGCTGTTACGTTCAATTTATCGGAATTGTGAAGAAACTTGGTGCTTGTGTTACATTGTCGTTATAGTACCGCCGCTGCTGCTTGTACATTACATTTACTTTCTTCGAGTTTGTTGTTAAAACTACAGCAAACACGAAAATGCGCAATAATAATCTCTTTGTAGTGAGTGTAAAGTACACTTATTGCATGGATTGCATTGTTTAGTCCAGTTTGTATCCGTAAGTGCGGCAAATTATATGTCGCTTTAAACCTATGAAGCAGTTGAGGGGCAACGACTTCAGGGGAAGAAAAGGACATTGTCACACCGCAGTCACCACATGGTTTTTCATACACATATTATCTGTGACGTTTGTATTATATTTTAACAGGACATTGTTGATAGCATGCAAAGGAAGGAACGGAAGAATTAACGCAATATTTTAAGAAGCGTATACTCTGTGGTGAGTTTAAATGCACGCACATCTGCACTTTTGTCGCCCTGGATAGAATGCCAACTGACTGTCATTCTTGCGTAACACAAATTCAAAGTAGGCTATTGTGTTTCACGCTGATGAGTCAAATGGCAACTCTGAATCTTGAGCATGTGGCTTAATTGTGCCTTGTGGCAGTCAGAATTCCCGTGTAAATCATGTTGGATGTTGAAAACGAAGGATGAGACCAAATGACAGTTGGCAAGAACGTAGCTACTTGAATTCATTTGTTCATTCAACTACCAACTGACATCGCCACAATCACAATTATTGATGCATCTAACGAAACTGCAATAATTGGATGGACGGAGGGAAGTAAAAGTCAATAGTTGCCGTACAAGTGCTTATTATGAAACGAGCTCTGACAGCGTAAATTTGAGCAAACGATAAATGCCATACAATTGAACGTAAACTTTCATATGTATAAAAACCCCAAAAATGTTACTTAAATAACAGAGAAATTTAGTTTTTAGTTATTAAAATGCTAATCTGTAAAGATATTACATCCTGCTATACTATAACCTTTGCGGCATATATGCATTAGGTTTTTAGAGAATTTAAATTATTCAGATTTTATTTTACGCCAGAATTCCTACTGCATGTTATGCCCCTGTTGTCGTAGCACAAGAAAGCAGGAAAAAATAGTACGCTCTTTTTCATGCCCCATTTGTTCGGTATCGTCAGGCAACATGCCATTCAATTAGAACTTTGGAAGGATACCATTATTCAGTCGTTTTGCTCAGTCACAACTTATTTCCGTAATATTTGATAAATTTCAAGCAAAACGGACCATAACACAAAAGGAGAGCATGATCCAGGTCCATATTTCATCAGAGCAACATTAACCTGCATGGCTCAGCAAAAGGGACATACAAATGTACAATTTCACACTTTCGGACCAATGCGGGATAAATTTTTCTTTGCCACCTGAGCATACAAAAAAATCGGGCAGGAAATACTGATTTTTCGGTCAGCAAACAAAAGATCCTGCCAAAAAGTTAAACATGATCACCACCTCCCGATCATCACAAAAATGATTTTATGATCCCAAACACAAAAGTACAGCAGTTAACCATACGGCTCTCACAGTTTACATACCTATATAGCAGCTATATATCTCAACTAGTAGTCGATGGAGGAAACAGGGGTATCATAAGGGTGCCACATCTTTCCCCGTTCAAACACTCAACTTTCTTCCTCTCCACTGATGTCAAGTCCCCAGAGAAATAGCGCATTGGCTTGAATCATTGGTTTTTAGTACGTCGACGGGTCCTCCCTAATGGATCAGCTACATCAGCAAAAGTACACAAGGGGGACGATTGTCATAATTCCTCATATCGGCAAATATACTTAAACAAGATGGGAAAATATAGCTGTTAAGGTTTCACATTTATAGACCTACAAGATGATTTTCACTCGCAGTCGTCATGACAAAAAAAGTTGTATAAGCTCATGTACCAGTATACACATTTACACATCTCAGATTCTAGGCCTGTTGTCGTGGTCGATTCCATTAGTGATTAGTGATATTGTTATTATCATTTCTATTTATTAATACGTTAACCAGATAAATGAATTTATTTGTTGAATTGACCACATGGCTCCTCGTAATAAAATTAACAATCACTGCTTTATGTATTCTTTGCATTTCTCTTTATCTTAAGAAAACGTTGCACGTTGCTGGTGTTCAAACGGGAAGGCTTTATTCCCACAAGTGAAAAGCATTCTAATTCATTACACGAAGCAACATTCATCATTTGATTTTATAGGATGTAACTGTATTTAGCAGTGGAGTGTCTGTGCTATAAATAAAAGCCGACATGAAACTGAAAACTTGTACTCATCATTATTACAACAGTTAACAGACTGTGTGCGCACTTAAAGGCAATTCCAATTTTTACAAGTGTAATTAAAAACAAAAACATTTTAGTTCTTAACTTCAAGTTAACAATTATTTACAACGCCGCATCCATTAAAAATAAACACTCGTATACAAAAAATATAGAAAGGTCGTTTGACAAATTAAGAAACTTGTGTGTTTCTTGTATTTGTAATGAAGTAATGAAAATATCAAAGGTCTTGTTGGCAGGGGCCGGCACTGTAGTAAAGTAATCCTTCTCTATAGAAAAATAGCTTTTTATACAGCATTTCCTTCCAGTGGTAGGAAAAGCGCTTTCATTCAGCACGCATATTTAGTGTTTTGTAGTTCCTGACAAACTTTGTAATTAATTAAATCGTCTTCCTTCTCTCATTTCCTATTCATTTCAATTTAAATATGAGTGAAATAAAAGTTTAGATTTTTAAATTTGTTATAAACTATACATCAACATGCACGCACGTGGCCGAACGACGCATACAGTCGCACTCCAACAGCCAACCGTGCACTTCTCTTGCTTCATAAAAAAACTTTTTCTTCGTGTGTGCGTAAACCGAGCAAACTTTATAATTGTACCTTTTCCAAAGGACAAAAAAAACCTGCTTGCACCCTCAGCCACGTAAAAAGAGAATTTAAATAACGTAAAAAGCAGCACGAGAGTTGCTAGAGGAGAATGGAATCACCGTCAACTTTTTTAATTACCCTCCTCTTCTCGTCTTTTCCTTTGTTCCGCATCATGCCTACATTATTAGGTATGCATTTTCTTAGAATTTTTATTGTTACATGCAACTAAAGCTAAATAAACGACGAGATAAGCATAGTTTTTGCCAGATTACTGTCAGCATATAGTCGTTTTTCATTCCAGTTAATGCAGTTTCCAAACTAGACTAACTTTACGCTTTTACTTTGTTGTCGTACTTTAATATAGCGGACATCTTTCTACAATGGTTTCGTGCCATCGTCATGATTGCAGCCTTGCCAAAACAAAAGATTTAAGGATAAAAAACAGTTGAGAAGTATGTTAAACACGTAGAACAGGAAGGACTGCCATTACCGCGGTCTCAAACTTACGCAGTCAACTCATTGTCAGAAGCATTTTCTCAAGCTCAATTCCAGCAAAAAAGTATTCTCATGAAATGGAAGAAGAGAGAGAGAGACAGATAGACGGAGAATTAACTAGTAAAAGAAAGTAAACAGAAGAGTCTCGTACAGTAATCTAAACTCATTATCATTTAGTGGGTTGGTTCTGCATTTCTAATACTTGTACACCAATACGCCCTATGTGACAAATAATACAAACACACAAGAAGAAAATTTATAGCCGCGATCAGCAATTTCATCATTTTTATTGTAATCGTTTCCACTCATCAATAACATAAAAGAAGTTGCAGCGGAATAGTAATGTGGTGCGGATATGATGTTTCCTCATGAGACAGAAATCAAAGACAATAAAACGGTGTAATCCACCTTGGTGAGAAACTACGAAGAGCATATCATATCAAACGAACGAACAGACAAATATACTAATTGCATA
>JAHZNE010006116.1:0-37111 GCA_027744055.1 Callyntrura sp. NNG-2020
CCGACAGACAGACAGACAGACAGACCGACAGACAGACAGACAAACATACTGATCGCAATACCTACTTTCAGCATTAAAATGCTTTCCGTAGGTAATAACCCTATCAGTTCTATTTACACGATTGCGAGTGACGTAGTATACTACACGAACAGTATTCCCCACAGCAATGGTTCTTGTAAATTTACGGTTGACTTAAATAATAACGATGCTAAGTTAAAACATTCGTGGCAGCGGCATACAATAATGCGTCATTTGCATTACAATTTTTTGAGTGTCCAAATTTGCATGTACCATTTTTCAACCATTCTCCCTGTTGTCACATTTGGAGTGTGCGTGTTCTCTTACCGCAGTTGTAATGAAAAATTGGGGAATTACATGTCCTCCGTCGATAACATCCAAGTAGGGGAATTTAGATTTGCCATTCTGTCCCACCACGAGTAATGATAATATAATGCTAAAAGTTACTCAACTACAGGTTATAGGTTATAGACGGTGCCGTTAGTGCCTTGGCTGTTCAATTTTTTTATACTGTTTTGAGTGTTTCATGCTGCTAGGACAACGGGAGCTATAATATTGTATGCCACCAACAAAGCTACTTTGATCCTGACTATACCCATGTTATCATCCTGACTACGTATCACATATCAAACGAAGGGTCCTACCCTCCTCCACATCCGATATATTTTTGTTTCAAATGACAGTATTGTCATATACAAATGTGCACTCTGGTCCCTATTTGTGTGGTCCCTATAGTGTCGTAATGTTTTGTTTTCCCTGACGAAAAATGGAAGAGAAAATGAATTGGAACGTTTTTAGAACGTACCTTATTACTCCGTGCAGAGTGTTTTTTATACACACACACGGATATATTTGCGGCTTGTAAATGTACACCTATTCCGAACCACCAACATTACCCTCGCCCTATCATCCCGTCGATCCAGATCCGGAACGAAAAAGGAAAACGGGTGTCATAATGGTAATGATGATGGAACGATTGCTTCCCTTTTTTACAATTCTCTTTCCTTGTCTCTCTCTCTTCTACCCTCTATGCATTCTTGAATACATCCTAGTCCAAACACAACCAGCCACACACAACAGAGTAGAACAGTCGCGGAATGAAACTGACCTTACAAAGTGTATTTTTTTACTTCATCCTTTTCCTCCTCCAGAGAGCTCGTTCAACACCTAAATTCTTAAGTAAACCAAGTGTCTGACAGGATCTAATCCTTCTTTCCTTTTTTCCCTGCTTCTTATCCCTTCTTTTCACTTTCCCCATAATAAATATGTATGCCTACGCGGGTGTTTCGCTTCTGTCGCGAGAGCACAGCAAAGGAACCAACAACACAAGGAGCCCCAGACCCGGACTAACAGGACTACATCATGTCTAGTAAACTCAATTTCATAAGACCATTTACTTTTCCTTATTTTTTACCTCAAGGATCAGAGACCAGAGAAGAAAAAGCGCGCTGCTGCTCCGTCTTTGTTAAGAGGCTCAAGCAGTTTATACATATCGCTCAACTGCGCTCAGGTTCTTTTTTGCCACTTGAGGACGCGTTCTTGTTAGTGTCGCGCAACAACAATAAGTGTCTCTCTCCTAAGCACTTTCAATGGACAAGGAAGCAGTATAGTAGTGTGGGGCGTGGGGGAGGGGGACCACGACGGTGTGTAGAAGCTGTTGTGATAGCAATGGTTTTTGGTGGAGAGGTGATGCAGGGAGCTGCTGCTGCGCCCTTCCCATTATTGTTTGTTACTACATATTATATTCATACTGTTTTGTTGGAATACACTAATATATGTGTCTACATAATAATAATAATAATAATAATAATAAATCCACTGTCATGTGTGATGTTTCGGTTTTTACGTCATTACATTTTTTTCGAGCTCCTCAGTTTATTCAAAACAAACTGCTGAATTCACCTTACATGTTAGTCTTTCGGGTTACCGAATCCCACAATTTTTTTCTCTACTTTCTTAAGAAATAGGTAATTTTTTTATTTGAACAAGATGTCTTGTCTCTCTTGTCTTCTTCTCCTGTTTCTCTATCACTTAAAGTGAGTGAGTGACTATTCCCCGGGGAGATTCATGGAATCAAGAAGAACAAAAAGAAGAAGAAGGGCCGGGGAAGTGAAAATGTTGTTTTTACCTAGTCGTTCTATTTATACACAATATCATCATTATTATGTACTTAAGGCTATTCTCTGGGGATCTGCTAAGGGCACACAGACACACATACACGTACAAAAGTATATTTACACACATTTACCCCTATATATGCCTACAAATATTCCACTTTCCCGTCCATTACGCTCAATATTTTCTAGATACAATTTTAAAGAATGGAAATGGAAGGTTTGTTTTATATCATCGTTTAACATCACCCTATCTTCGAATTTGGAGGGGGGGTGTTATGTTTTTTTCTCTCTGAGAGAAAACCTTCGACCCACTTTGTACTGAAAATCATTTCCCAATTCGCTGATCGATTTAGCCAAACATCAGGATCGATAAATTAAAAGCTGTGTATAGCCATATAGCGCGCTTTGCAAACAGGCACGTATTCATAGGCATTATATAATGAAAAAAATCAAAGTCCTGTCCTGCTTTTCTTTTCCGATTCAGTGAAAAAGAAATCCTCTCTGTAGCCTGCAGAAAGTAAGCGTGCAAGCATCACTCATTCTGACAGAGCGCTGCTGCTGCAGCAGCAGCAGTACAACTGTACTAGTTGTTGTAAGGAGAAAGTCTGTTGAGGGAAACACAGGGCATCACCGTCATATCTCATCCACTCTGTTGCACATAGAGAGAAAAAGGAAGATGGTTGTAAACCACCACGAAGAATCTCTTTGCCACCACCCGGACACTGTTTTGTGGGAGATTGTGTGTGTACGTACGTGGTTGCTTTTGCTGCTCCATCCAAACTTGTATTATTCTTCGTGGCATTTGTCAATGTGGCAGTAACGATGAATTTCCGGCGCATTCCTTTGGTTCGACTTCGCAACCACCATTTCCATTAGAGAGGATGCTTTGTCTTTCCCGAGAAAGTCCCTTTTGTACGAGTTTACCGCAAGATAGAGAGGAAGAAAAGTGAAACTAAAGGCTCTAGGTTTCCCGGGCTTGAAATAGCTTTTACGTTTCTATTCTTATCTTTACCTTTTCTTTTTCTCATCCTTTTCAACTTTTGTTCCAAGAAAATACGAACTGGCTGAAAGAAACTTTTCTTTCACGAAATGGATGCGGGATGTGTGTGTGTGTAGTTTCATGTGACCTTTATATAGATTCCATAAGAAACACGCTAGCGGGTAGCTTGCGCTAATTCAAATAAGGTTTACAAAAAATGAGTCTTCTTCCTATCCACATATATATGCTGATATGCCTCCATGTCAATTTGTTTATCATTATTCTCATTTAATGGGGAAATCAACCAAAAATGCTAAAAGGAAAAGGGAGCAGGACAGAAAACAAGGACTATACATGTACTACTACCAGATGAAAAGGGAATTTCCCAAATGGTTTTTTCTTCTTTTCTGAATAAATGCCAGAAATGTAAGCCTATTTGGAAGGAAATATATAATGACGCAAATCTGGATGCACCTTACATTTTCCATTTCACAAACTACCACTGCTATTATACTTATCGTTTGCGGCCTCTCAAATAAAGGGGAAAGGAAAATAAACAGGGTATATATATACATATGGATCTATGTGGGTGGCGTGAGGTCAAGACTAGACAGTTGCTTCCGTTCCCTGAGTAATATATGTATGTGCCACGCTTTCAACGGGAGGCTCGTCGAGGGAAAAAGTCCCGTTCACACGACAAAGTGACAAATTATGTTATTCTTTCACTTCAACTCCATTTAAACTAATTATCAAAAAATAGCACCTCTTTCCCCATCCGACTTATCCTCACGTTGCTCTAAAGTGTGTGAGTGCACACTTAATTAGTAAAATCACAATGAAAAAACCATTAACCAATTATGATTGGGATTTACATCAAGATCGCTAACAAGACTGCTTTGTCTCCTTCCCGAGAGTGTGGTGCTCTGGAGCTAGGCATAAATGTTGCATACTTTCCAGAAGCCCGTCACCATAAAAGTGTCTGGCAGTCTGTCTTTCTCCTTTCTCTTCCCCTTCCCTACGCTCTGACTCCGAAAAATTGCTGTTCGACGAAGAAGGTGTAAGTGTACCACACTCGAAGAAAATCCTTATATTTTATCGCTGCCTCCCATCACACAAGCTCCCTGAAGACATGCAATAAAGTTCACCTTTTCATTTTCTTCTGGTTCCGCTCTTGGCCAATATCTTCATCAGTGGTGGGTACAACAGCGTAGGTTTCCGCGACTCTCGCCAAAAAGTCCATAATCTACCATCACCTTCACAACAGCCCCAGTATCACCCAAAAGTTGACAACAGCACAGCGTGTAATATTTACTTTGACGGCAAGCCAAGATTTTTTTCTGTCTCTCTCATTCTCTGTCGTCGTATCTCTCTTTCTCTGGTCTCCTCTTAATAATAACAATAATAATGAAGACAACGGTGATCATGTTGATGGGGATGATACAGTACGTCTTTTTTACAAAATGTGTCGCTTTGAATAATAAAGAAGGATATTCAACATCTTTATTATTACCTTGATATTTTATGAGACGTTCGGGGACACACTCAGAGAAAGCTGGAAAGAGGGAGAGGGAGAGAATTACATGGTAAAATAATGATGACAACCTCTTAAATGTCAACGACGACGATGCCAGACATAAAGTGATGTGGAAAAGTTAAAGCAAAGTCCTAAAAAGCCCGCATTATTGCTGCAGCGGCAGCAGCAACCTGTGCAGGCAGAGTTATGAGGTGGAGAGGAGAAACAAGACGGCCAAGAAAGAAGGGAGATTCGTTTGGCAAAATGATACTAAAAAAAGAACAAGATACTACTACCAGAGGAGAGAGACAGACATATAGTCAGAGAGAAAGAGAGAGGGAGACAGAGAGAGAGAGGAGAGAGATGGAAAAAGGAGAAAGGAGAAGTATTTATTTGTACGTTTGTCTTTCTAACTTTCGTTTCCTTGTAGTCCTCTCCACATACATATTATTACAGTATTTTATTTAAACGACACACGAGTTGTATAAAAACTCCATAATGTATAGAGTTTAAATGAAAGGGGAGCACACAAACTGTCACTTTTATTTTTGTGAACATGCTTTACGAGATGTGGCATATATAGTGCGCTTTCTGCCACACCAGATATCTTTGCCCCGTCACCACTACTCTACTAATATCAACGAACGTGAAAATGGTTGTGTTTCTTGGGAACCATCTGCCCGGTTTCCGTTTTTGTGTGTGTGTGCATATCCCTGTCTTACCGGCAGCGACACCGCCGCCGCCATCATCACACGTTATCATATCTTCATCATTTATCGTCACCCGCACAGGAGCAGGACAACCTTGGCACAATTGCATTGAATTTAATGAGGGTTTTGTGCTGTTTTCTTCCCCAGCAACACTACACTTATATAGGGAAGGAGACAACATGTATTATTTATCCGTCTCCGGATATTGTTTGCAACTAGTTAACGTTCCTCGACGACGACACGCTACGCCAGGTATTTACAAAAGACGATTCTAGGGAACAGGGCCGTTTTAGGTGCATTGCCATTAGGCCATTCTAACATACTTGCGAAAACTATTTTTACCACCTACACAGCTACTAATTGCACAGGGAGAAAGAAAAGTTTCGCATAATGAATTTCCGCGTCAAAAACTGCCGTCTCATAATAATCCCCACCCGAGCAAACCAAGTCTTCAACAAACTCGCCTTTTTTGTCTCATTAAAACAGGAGTGTCTTCCTGTACACATTTCAGCTTGAATAAGTTGCTTTAAAATACGAAGGAAATGGTAATTGAAATGGGCTCTCCGGCTAACAGGTTCTGTTTTAGGGCACAAATTCTCCGGAGATAAAGAGGAACGTCTTTTTATATTGTCAACTGCTTATGTGTCCACATTATCAGGGATTACTCAAAGCATTTCCACTACTTGGGCATGAATAGAAGTCCCTCTTCTAGTTGTGATTATGAAGCAGTAATCCTTTTTAAAAAATCTCCGGGCTCTCCTACTTGTAATATCAAAGGGTTCACCTTGTAGAAAAGCTGAAACACCCTTATACAAATCCACCTATTTATAGCATCTCAGCCCACGCTCACACATCAAGTGTCCAGTTGTATTATATACATTTTGTATTTTCCCTGAGTCTTGAGTCTGCATCTGACGTATTGAGAAGAGTTTGCATAAAGGAAAACTGGAAACGTGGAAACTATTTAATCTTTTGCAGATTTCCTTTTGCGCCATAACAAGACGACTGCTCTTTTGTGTTGTCATTGAAGATAAATTAATTGTTTAAATGGACGTCACACAGTTGCGCAAGCATAGCATACGTACATTTTCGTCGTAACCCAAAAACGCCTGCCAAAAGTCGTAGGCTGTGCCATTTCTAATACATCCACCCAAAGGTTCATCGATCAGTCACAAATTGTTAGCTGGAAGGATGCGGATTTTCTCCGGGGGAAAATGTCTTTCCTGGAAAGAGGAAAGGAAGCCTCAAAGGCATTAAACATGTCTTCTACTCTTAAATTCAAATTTGTTTGACGTTTTGAATGGCACGCCTACGCCTGTTACACAAAAATATGGCAATAAAATGAAACGCTTTGTAATTGCAAATGTAACTAGGTTCTCCACATGTACAACCCGTATACCCCCAAAGTCGCTTCAAAGAAGTATATACTGAAGTGAGCACAACAGAGTGTATATGCATTTAACAATTCCCAATTTGTCTTCATCAGCCCCGAATCCAATAATTTATTTACTTTTCCCATTTCCCCTGCCCTGACGGCAAGTCTTTCAAACTTCAAACATCAAAATAATGAACATCTTCATAAGTATGTCAAAGAATACCAGACATCCTTACGCAAAAACGTCCTCCTGATCCCCCCGTTGATAAAGTGTAGCTGTAAAAATGCTGGGTTACAAGGATACGTCAACACCAGTTTACTATTATGTCAGACATTCATTCTGGGTCGTCTGACCAAAACGTTGCTTTCCCTGGTATACTTAGAATGACTTGTACCACATGACAATAACGCATAATGCACGAATTTTCTTGTCACTTGCAAGTTAGCGTGTCATCCTAAAGTATTCAGGAGGCGATTTAGAATTATTAGTACAATAAATGACAACGTATGCTATGTACTAATGCAGAACATTATTCCCGACTATATTGGCATTATTCTTGGCATGAAATTCAACACGCACACACACACGGTTCCTTATATAATGATAAGCAGTACAAAGAATACATGAAGCAAAAGCTTTTTTTTTGACAATTAACTTCCCATCGACATGCATGTTCATGCTAGTTTATCGCACGAAACACATTATAATTTCTCCGAAGCAGGAAACTGGATTTCAATGTAGCAAAAAAATAATTGTCACGTATTAATAGACGTTCGGGGAAAGGAAGCCAAGTACAGGTAAGCACGCCTCTTGTCGCTCATGCCACAACGTCAGTTACTACTATTAATCGGTAAAGGTCTCGATGGAAAGAGGACATGAACAATTTACTCTACCCACCAACTAAAGCCACCACCACCAAATCGAGCGGAGTGTATGGGAGAGAGAGAGTGTGTGTGTGTGTGTGTCGACTCAATTTTGTCCTGCTGCTTATAATTCCACGTTTCATATGAAAGCTAAGTTTTTTAAGAGAAAAATTTTATTCCCAAGTTATGCTGCTAACACTACTGCGGCTGTTGTTGTTGTGTAAAATATTTAGCGATTATTGTCACTTTCTCTTCTGCTACTTTCCTTCTATATAAATACAACTCGTATAAATATATACACTCCGCTTCCCATTTTATAATTTCATGAACTCGACCTGAACTTCATGCCGCTGTGCATGCTACTCGTATACATTACCACTTTGATATTGTTATTGCCAAAAACTTTGGCAGTTTCCTGTAAACTTTGAACATAATCAGTTCATTCGGTTCGCTGTGCGCTATGCGTCTCTCTCTCCTCTGTGCATGCCAGTTATTGGAATGGTATGTGAGCAGGATGAGAGGAGCGAGCAGAGAGGAAATCATTACTTTTATTTTGAAGAAAAAAAACTTCCACTCCACAAGTCGACAATTTCTCATGAGGTGATACGACCTTTGAGACTTACCTTTTGAATAACACTCTCAGAGTGTATTTAGTATTTAGCAATGACAATAACAATAAAAAACAACAATGCCTTCGTTTTGTTGGAATTTAACACACATATTACCAAATACTAAAAAAGCGTTACAAGTTTCCCCGACAAGAAGTATGCCGTTATTTTTTCTTCCCTGCGAGTTTCTAACCTAAGCCTAATCTACCGAGAATACCAAGAAGACTCTCCAAATAGTTGTTCTTCCGCCGGTTTTTCTCCCTGACTACCCTATTACGCGAGCACACTATACCCCAAAATGAAGATAATTTTAAATGTTTTTTCTTCAGCTTAACCGATAAAAGTACACCGTATAATGGGTTTTTAGTCAGCTGCCCCTACTCAATTTCCAAACGTATAATGAAAACACGTGTCGTCGTTGCATTATGAAAGCCGTTACATATATACCTAATAATAAGTTACAAAGTCTATTTTCCTTCCCCATAATTTGAGGGCGCCGCTCTTAAGTACACATTACAGTAGGGACGTACATGACGTAATGATTTTCGGAAAACTTAATTGATTAGAAGGAATTTATTGAAGGGGAACGTGTACGTGGAAATGTGTTACTACACCGCTGATATCCGTAAAAATATTGGTGGTGTGGTTGCGGTTGATTATCGGAAATCAATATCTTAATTTGACACTACAACCGGGCAAAGTCTCAATAAGAATATCAAGCAGAACATGAAACTATAAGTACAAAGAGCGTGGCGGTGGCAAAAACGGTAAGCGAGAAGAATCCTCCACCATACACGTTTGCCCCAGCTAGCCCCCACATTATCTACAAAATGTTACACGCGCACCATGCAAAAAAATGATACTGAGGCGAGAGAGAAAGAGAGAAATGGAAAGTTGGTTGGTTAGAGGCGGGGGCATAAAATCGTATTTACATTTACTAAAAAAAAGTTTTATTATTGCGCAGTGCCGATGATGATAATGTCCATATATATTGATAGTGGTCCTATTATTACTTTTAATTACTGAACTCATGGCCTGCGCTCAACCACATTGGCGGTGGTGGTTAATGTGCTCGGTATCTGCTGCTGTCGGACTTTGTTACCAATACCACCACCACCACACACTCTCCCGAACACCAAAGAGAAATGTATCAATTAACGAGGGAAAACGCGCAATGAGTGAAACTATGTCGGTACTACTGGCTGTAGCATATTGTATGTAATGTAACTAACCGCAAAGCGGTTAGAACGTATGCAGTGCACGCACCCAGACTATTTTGTAGCGAAGGCGAAAGAAATTTGCTTCTGATAACGAAGGAGGCAGGCTTTTCGAGCGTTGCGGATAATAAAGCCAATATAAAAATGATGCTGCCGCTGCTGCTGCTGCAGCAGCAAAAGCAGCCAACAGCAGCTTTCCAAGAAGTGACTCCTCTGTACTCCGTGTAGACCGGTCTTGTATTTAACTAGACACAACGGTGGTGGCGGCGGCGGTAGAGTGGCACATGAAAAAATGAACGTGTTCTCTTATTATATATGGAATGATAGTTAAATTACTTTATTTATCTTGGTCGGATGTTTACGTTCGTTCGTTTGGAGAAACACTTGAAAGCAACCCCGGGGAAGTGCCCTGTTGGTATGGAATATGGAAATAGTCGCTGTTTATGATAAACTCCGGTGACAACACTTGCGTAACGATCGGATGGGCGTATCGTCAGTAATATAATGCTAATTACCGACAGGAATTCCAGTTTTTTTGCGCAACGGAAAAATGCAGAGGTTAGTGGGCACTGGACTGAGAGATTTCTGGGAATGTAGATTGATGGTTATGGATCTTGACGGAGGATTGGTTTTTGGGTCAGTTTATAGAGCTTATGGACAGTATATATAAGGAATACGTATTACGTTTTTTTGGGGATGACGGCGTTGTCACTGATGCATAAGGCTTATGCATTCGGAGGGGGAGTACTTACGTATTCCCCCAAATGCAAAAAAGTGCTCAGAAAGCGGTTCTCTGATTTACGGAAATACTTGCTCCGGCTACACTTTTTCACGCCTTGAGGTTGCATCGGTTCCTTGGAGACAATTTTTCTCCCTCGGAAGGTAATAAGCATGCAAATGTGACGTGTGTCCTTTTATTTTGGCACATCTTTCAAAACAAAATCCATCGTCATCTTGAGAATAAATTGAGTCTGCCTACGTATGTGCCTTCCACTCTTCTTCCCCGCGCGTCCCAACCACACTACTTCTCTATAGTTTGAAACAGTACACAGCTGTATGATGATACATGACACAGTTGTGGAATGTGCGGCCGAGTTGTTACCCGAGACACTAAAAAGTGATGCAGATAATATGTTGTGGAGATATACGACGGGAAAGATGGGGTAATACGCTGATGGTGGTAGAGGAAATCTTCTGCTTGGCCATGATGATAAAAAAAACACATTGAGACGTTGGGAGATGAGCACGTAAAAAATGTGACGTTGCTCGAAATAAGATGAGATGATGATGTCTTCTTATTTATGCATGCCTGCTAAAATTGTCTTTGGTGATGTGCTTGCATCCATTAAAAATAACTTGCACGGCCGAAACACTCTGATGAAGTGTCTTTGTGCCGCCCCGAGCGCACTTTGAGTTGCCTCAGAATCGCTGTATTAGCATCGAACAATGCACACAGAGAGAGAGAGAGAGAGTGAGAGAGAGAGAGAGAGAGAGAGAGCAGCGGAATGTCGGGTGTGCATAATAGAATTCCGTATACCAACATTTCAGATAATCGTCTCTATTCTCCTCTCACCACAGCACACACACACACACACACACATACACACACAATATGGACGAGGCCATTCTTTGAGTAAATTATTGTATACAATAATAGAGTAGTTATGAGAAGGATGACATTCACAAAAGAACGGAGACAGGGAGAGAAATACACGACAGGATTCACGAAGTGAGAAGAAGGAAGAGAAGCCAACAACGACCTGTGCCAACACAAACCAACCAACCAAAACATGAGAAAATGTGAAGAGGAAGAGAGAAAGATGGATGAAATATAGATTTATTCACGATAGATAGATCTCTCTCCCTCTCCCAACTTATTAAAGAAATGTCTTCGCAATAAAAACCGCTTGTCTCTTCACTCGGCGACCCAACGCGCATTATTATTACTAAATGGAAAATTGTTACAGGAACTAAAAATCGGCAATCTCCTTCTCTCTCTCTATCTGTGCGGGTAAAACACACACACCAACGAATACAGTCAGATTACGTATTATTACCCATATTATTGTTTTCTATGTCACCAGCACAGAGAGAGATTTCCTTTGCGTGGCGTGGCGAACAAGAGGGAAGTTTAGTTAAATGGTGAAAAATTGAGTCAACGAGTCAGTCAAGAGAATTGAATCTTTTTTGTCTCCGTCTTCTTGTCTTTCAACAGAATAGCGAGTGGCACACTTCACACACCAGGAAAGTTTCTCTGTGAAACCTCTTTTTTATATCATTTTTTATACTCTTTTACGTTTTTGTGGCCTTATCCCAACTGTGTCTGCCTGTGTATATGTGTGTCTCTACCATAATGCAATTCTACGTCTCATTCGACTTGATAATGTAGTTTCTTTTCCCTGTTTCCTCTTTCACCCATTTCGATAGATTCAATCAACTTTGTCTCAAAAATGCTCCTTGCTTCTTCTCTCAGAAAAATGTAAGTAAAGTAGCTGCAGGCTTTCCTGTTCCTCTTTTTCTGCTTCTGTTTCTATCTCCTTTCTTGTTCCCTTTACTAGCTGGATTGTTTACTCTCTTTATTATTTTTCAGAGATAAAATTGAAAATGAAGAATACTATTACTTCCAAAGGGAAATAACGTAACAAAGAGAAATAAGTGTGTGTGAGAGAGAGAGATACTACAAGCGTTTTTTTTCAAACTAACCTGGAAAATCCTGTTATCATGTGGTTTTCTCTTTTTCCCACAAAATCGATCTTCTTACCTGAGATTTCTTTTTTTGTATACAAAACTGTCTATAATTACGAAAATAACGAGCATTTGACAGTTTATACCTATATGACTGTATAAATGCCATCCTTTTTCCTTAAGGTTGGTATGTGTGCGGTCACGATAAAAGCCACACAATTTACCACACAGCTTCCAACATTACCCAGCTTTAAAATATCGTTAAGGTTATTCAATAGAAAGGAAATTGTACATTAATAGGTAATACATTATGTGCCCCGTAAAAACCACAAGCCGCAGAAGATGTAGAGAGATGTTTGTACAGTAATGGCACGTCATCGTAGATAAGCACGCTTTTCCAAGCTTCTCACTCCTCTCTCTCTCTCTCTCTCTCTCTCTTATCGGTGTGTACATTACCTACATAGACTATAGCAATAGTGGCATCATAATAAATACTTTGTTTTATTATTATTACCACATTTGCAGATGATCATGAATATGGGACCAAACCGATTGCAACGACGGCGGTTAACTTGGCGATGAGTGCATATTTATTAGACGGGCTCGGCAATATTGTAATCTCTACATTATCACAGTGAATGTCTGTGTGGTTTGGGAGATAGCTAGTGCCAAGAAATGTGAAGTATCAGTGCATTCTTTGTAAGGAAACGCGAGTAGGCATTTTTATCCGCCATGAGTGCAGGCATGCATGAAGCCTGTCGGAAGTAGTAAAATGAACAAACACACACACATACACACACACACACATTGTAGCTGTAACAATGTTCTCTCAGAGTACTGTTAACGAAGGGACGGTCATTATTACTATGAATTCGTGATTTCGATTATTATTTCATTATCAATGAAAATGGCAGGAGTGTGAGGCTTTAAACTTTAAGGATATTTTTACAACGTTGAACGCATACGGAGCGTATATATGCAATATTTATCCCGAATGAAGTGCGGTTAATAATAATAATGCAATCGAAGTATCCAAGTAGCGCGAAATAGTATATCTTAAAAGCCAGTTTAAACGTTTAATTCAAATATAAGTTAGTAAATTTTAAAAATGTACCAAGAGTATACATTTATACTGTATTTTGAGTTCAGTAACACCAATGGTTTAACTGTAACGAGATATGCAAAAATTTGGAGCTGGTTCAGTAAAAAGTTGCTATCCACCCGGGCCCGGTAGGACATAAAACATAAATGATAACTCAAATATTAAAGTTTTTTCCCGTAAATTTGATTAACTCCAAGCATAGACAAACGGAAAGCAGAGACCTGATTAGCCCTGTAACTCCGGTCAAACAACGCATTGATGCCCCGCTGAGGTAATTGCAAACTTGTCTGCGAACTATATGGTTTCCAATGAAAAATAATGCGCTAAATCAATAAATCTTACAGTGCTTTCACAATAGTGTCGGCAATAATATCGATGACAATGACCACACAATTGGAACATTCTTTCTCTCTTTCTCCCTACAGTAGCCCAGACCGTGTCTATACTGCAAAATATGATGAAAAGGCCCGATAAAAAATCCGTCTATTGAATATGAGCGCCCATATCGTACCCCGGTATCAATATTTAACGAAGCTCATTTTCTCTGCAAATGTGCTGTGTCAAATTATTGATGAACTTTCCCGTAAAAATATGCCATGTCTCCATTCTATTTTGTCACACTAACAAGTTATATTTCACCTTCGAAACTATGTCCCTCGCCAAGTTTCCCATATTTTCCGCCGCTACAATTATCGGGCAACACACCTTCTCCCTAAAAAAAGCAACTAATCAAAATACACTCTCTAAATTTATCGTTTTAATAACACCATCAGGAAATACCCGTCGCCTCGCCTTTTCTCCATTCTCACTTTACCCCACCATTTATTCCCCCGATCAATCCAGCCCTTGAATTTGAGCCGATATAAAAAAAACTTTGCCGAAAACTTAAACAATTTTCGATGTGCCTTACTAATTTACAAGATGGAGCAGATATATAAGCCGATTATTTATTTACATAGTGCATATTTATACTCCCAAAGAGTTTATCAGCACAGGGAACCAGAGGAGCATGGCACGGCACGTTGCTTTGAAGGTGAAGGTAGGCACCCCAACATTTATTCTGCGGTGCGCTGTACGCTGTGAGTGGAACACAGCAAATTGTTACGCATTACACATTCCAACGTGAGAGTACCGTGCATAAATATATAACTTTGTACACTCCGCGGAGTGCGATATGGATGTTGTTGTTTTGTATGTATGCCAGTAAACAAATTTATATGCGAACGTTCTCGTAATATTCTACTTGCATCTTATTCATTACCCAGTTACTCATATTATCTCTGTGTTTTTGCCCAGCTGTTTGTTTCGCTGCTTCCCAAACAGCAAAACTTTTTCTCTCGTCAAATCCAGGTCAATGCCAAGTATGATCTAAAACTGTTCTCTTTGCAGCACAAGAAATCTGTTGAATAAAAGGGAGAATGGAGGAGAGCCCATATCATATACCCTGGCTTTCAGTTTTTTTTGCACTTGGCGAAGGAAGAAAAAATTCACCTGATTGAATGGCTTACGATGGTGGTGGTAGTGGTGTTATCTGCCTGCACAGACTGGGGGATTTATATAGCAAGCGGCAGTTTGAGTGATGGTGGGTAATCCAGTAAAATGGAATGAAAATTGATGGCATTATTCTTATTTGATAACGGCATAAAAACACAAATTAGTCCCCTTTTAACTTTTCGGTAGTTAAAATCGAGAAAACTTTTCAAGCAAGGTACAATCTCCCAAAAACTGACGGTGGCAGAATAAAAAGCGAAATGCATATCACCTATTTCCACCATAAAATTGAATTTCATCTCCATCTTACAACGCCTCGATAACCATAAACATTTATACTCTTTCGGTGGATAAAAAAAACTTTTTGTAAACTCATAAGGAGCCAAAGCCGTAAAATAAACTCTTTTTATATTTCCCACTTTTACCATGCACAAAGTCGACGTACGACTCTGTATTATTTGCTAATAAAATATATGAAATGGGAAAATTGATTTTGTATTTGCAGCAAAAAAAAATGTCGAGTGCAGTGCATACATTATAACAGTTCCTCTCTCGGAAACCCCACCTATTCACTACACACACTCAGGCAAAAGACGTTACCGTTACCAGGCCACAGTGAAAAGTTAGAGGAAATGCTTTGGGTTATTCGTCATACGGAATATCCATGCACGTATGCATGTTTAACTCTCTCTCTCTCCGGTGACAATTTTTTTCTTCAGAGGCAGCAGTAGCCGAAGAGAGAGGAGCGTCTGCACCACAAGCTTGTGCTTCAGTCGCTATACTTACGCGTACAAGCATCAGTCAAGGAGCCATTTTACAAGTGGTTTTCGACAAAAAAAAGACAGAAAAGAGAAAGAAGAACAAGTTGATGTTGTCGTAAAAAATATCGTGATCGTCATAAATAAAGTACGGTATAGCAGTGACTATATATGCAGCTTAGAGGGGAGTAGTTGCAGTAGCAGCAAACAGAAGCAGCAGCACTGATTTTACTTGTTTCATGTCACGTAGTTCCCTCACGTCGTGGGAAAGGATGTGTCAACGACTGGGAGAAAAACAAGAAGAAAAGGAGAAAGAATAGTGGATGTCAGTTGACGTCACCCACATGTATGAAATCAATGCCGACATAGACACCACTGCCACCTCACACCTGGAAAACTTGCACGTCCACCAACTCTCATATAATGTATGAATGAGAAAGAGCGAGAGATGATAATGTTATGTGATATTGTGATGACTTCGGTAGACGTTGATAATGATGATGACAACGTAACGATAATGTGGCTCTCACCTGAGAGAAAAAAATTATTACATCATCATCAGATCTACCACCACCGCCGCCGCCACCATCTCCTCCTCCATCACTTACACTGATGCAATAATAATAAGCAATAACGACAAAAGCCGGAAAATAAGGACTGCTGAGACTTGACTGAGGGAGAGTGAATGTGGGTGAGAGAGATGAGAGAGGAAAGATGCACATAATGTTGGGTTACCAGGGCTGCTCATAATATGGGTGGAAATGTGTGTGTGGTTATAAAGTGATATTTATTCGTGCCCAGAGTAAAATCGGAACATATTCATATCATTCATAGAAATGAAGGCATTAACATGACAATCCAATTATTTCTTTTGCGTTAGCCGCCGTTTCCACAGCGTTCTCTCAGCAGCAGGAGCAGTAGGAGTAGCAGCGTCCTTTTATTGTGTAAAGCGAGCCCAAAGTGAAACTTCCGGTTCTCCCATTATTTTGCGAAAACATTGCAGCTGCTGTGACGACGTTACTGCTAGTGGTGGTGGTGGTGGTGGTGGCGGCAGTGGTGGTGAGAAGCTTCGTTCGTTTCCCTGTTGCCATTTCAAAATGTATGAATTTAGAAACAACAGAGAGGAATATAAAGAAAAGTATCATCATCGTGTGAAAACTCTTTTCTCTCCTACTTTTTCACTTGGCCTCCCACTCTCTCTCTCTCTCTCTCTCTCTCTAAATTTCCTTTCTTTCAACATTACCTACGAGGACATTGTAGAGTGCACTGGAGAACAAGCAGGAGCAGGAGAAGTAGTGGAGCAGGCACACATATTTTCCACCTAATTCCCAGTCGGAAAGTTTAACCCAGGGAAAAAGTTTTCAATTCACAATAGCCCCACTGCATTCACACTAGATTGTATTCTCTCTCTCCCTTCACTCTTCTCTCTCTTCGCTCCTCTTCCTCTCTTGCTCTGCGTGTGTGTGTGTCTGTGTTTGTAAAACCTATTGTCGTACCTTGATGGTGATGTTGGCGGTGGAAACAGTGTGGCACAGCGGTGATAGTAGCGGTAAAGGTACTCTTAGTTGCTTTCTTCCCCTTTCAACTAGTCGCTGTCGAAAAAAAAGTTTCATTCGTGACAAGGCGCAAAGTTTCACGGTGTTTGTTTATTTTTACTTAATGCAAAAGCATTTCTGTCTGCAATAAGTAGCACTGCTAGTAGCATTGCAAGTACAGATGGCAGAGAGAGGATTCGAAACTCTCTACGTACGATTCTTTGATGGGTAGCTTAAACTAGTTAGTAAAATTGGCAAGGGAAGTTGTGCGCCACAAGAAAGAAAGAAAGAAAGAAAGAAAGAGAAAGAAAGAAAGTAACTCTGTAAAACCCTTTGGTCTAAAATAACAATTTGAACACGGTAAAAAATATTTTTTAGCATATTTTTCAATTTAACGGGAACGCCGTGTTTGTCTTTGATATTTCAAGAAAGGATTTCCCTTTAAAGTATGAGAAACGACAGAAGCCAATCAATCCGGATTTTAATTTTTTTTCTCTCCTGAATACCCTCAAATGGGCTTTGTTGAACATTTTTTCGTCTTTCTTTCTTTCCTTCTGCAAGTTGAATGCCACACGTATTGGCTGCATGGCCACGCACAAATGGAAGTGGGATATATGTAGTTTTTTGAGAATCCATTTCCTCTATACCGTTTATCAGTGTGTAATAAATAAAGGGAGTTTATACAAGACATGACATACATACAGGGATAAATGATCCACTCTTGTGAGCAGCGAAAGAGTTGTGAGTAGCACACAAACTGCTATTGTAGTCGTTTGCGCCACGACCGTGCATGTATTCTTATAGAGTAATTCAAGACGTCACTCATTTTTCAAGGAGAAGGAAAATTGTAGATTTCTCACGAGAGATTTCTTGCTGCTGCTGCTTCGATAAAGCAAAAATTCAATTTCCCCCGTTTTCATTCAAATGTACGAGCCTTGCTTTCCCCTCCTCCTACAACAACTTCGATGCTTATTTTACTCCTTTCCATTCTGTTGGTTCCATCTTTGCTGCAACATGAATGTATTTTTAAGTGTACCTACTTATACGTATATGTTTCTCCCCCGTCTTCTTGTTCTCCTTGCTAATAACAATAGCACTTTAATAAGACCGTTGCACGCATCAAGAGTCACGTTACAACAAAAGTAAAATGCAAATCCCCCTTGAACGACTTGCTTGTTAGACGCAAGCACGACTAGTAGTGGTACTGGGAACATCGCTACTTTCTCAGGCTCGTATTGTTTTCCCGTTTTTTGTTTTACGAGATGAACAAGAGGAGAAAATAGTTTTTCACGTGAGTAGAAAAGTAGAAGAGTAAAAGAGTAACAGAACTAATTCCTGTAGGCTTTTTATTCATTTATTCGTCAGAGTAGTAAAAAGAATGAAATTCACTTGATCCTCCACGTTCTCCCTCACCTGCGGAACTGGCTTCCCACAAAATAGTGAACACACTGACACACGGTCTCTTTTCCTTTCTCTCTCTCTCTCTCCCTCCCTTTTCTTCTCTCTTTCTCTCTCGCATTTTCCACTAATTAGAGCATTGAAAATAACCACGTGTTTTCGTGAAGAGTTGTAAAAAATATATTCCCTCGTCTACGCATCGTTTCCTTCACAATTTACACTTGCACAGATGATAGCTGATAGCCCTTTGGTTGCTTGTTGCAGTGTATAATGGACAGACCCTGTCTGACAGGAAGATCAGAGGCACGTATTTTTAATGGACTTTCTCCCACGATCTGATATAGCGCTGTCTCTTTTAATTTTATTCAATTCCTGTCCGTTATAAGGGTGCGTGTGTGCGTGCGGATGCGTGTGTGCGTGTATGCATATATGAATGTATGTGCCTATTATGCCTACACTCTGTTTTTTTTTCAATTTTCGATTACTCGTTTTTCCTGATGTATTTATCTTCACGCGCGCTTAGTAGAGTCACACTATACAACTTTCCAGGTAGTCAGAAAATGTTGTTATTATTGTTGTTATCATCATTATTTTCATTTTTATGACTGTATAACCGTACCATATTCTCTTGTCCATAAACTGTTATATAAGAGAACTTGCAGAACAGAAATGCTCCAAACACGCATTTATTATAGTAAATTGTTCCAAAGCCTAAAAGGACGCAAAGGCCAGCAACTTTCAGCTTGCCTATCTATACACCAGACAGTCATTGACAAAGTATTAAACAACAACATATTAATAAGCTGCTACGCTTGGATAACCACTTTGAATTTCAAATAACCTTTCGGCAAAAACATTATTTTTGAAGCGACATCCCTTTACGTAAGCCCGGACGGACAGGAGGGGGCGACATATATCAGAGTGTACAAAACAATGGCGGTTGGGTGAACCCTAATACTAATAAATGAGCATATTAACTTGCGCTTATACAATTATTACCGTGCGTGCAGTCTGGTTTGGTATAAATATCATATAAAATGTATCCCGGTAGTATGAATAAATAGTAGATAGCAAGTTGTTAGAAAAGTAACTATAGCTCCCTTTATTGCGGCAGCTGGTTGCTGGGGTAGGGATATAGCTATACGAGACTTGGTTTCACTTTGTTGGCGCACACTAATAATATTCACTGATTATTGTCATGAATAAACCAACAGTGCTTTTTGCTGTTAAAACTTTAACATTAATATTCTTGTTGGTATACAGAGTATAATATGGTGACGTGAGGAGGCCGCGCATATTCATTTCTTGAAAGGCCATCAAGGCAAGATATACGACCACGATAAAAACGGTTTTCCATTTGTCTGTCATGATTATTACAAGTTGATACCTGACTTGAAACACAACCATAAATTTTCTCAGCTGTCTTTGAAATGTGCGTATAGAGTGTACGCATAACCCGGGTTTTCTGTCTGTCCAGCAGAAAAAAAACCAATAATATGAAAATTATGATAGAAATTATTTTTTTTTACTTTCTCTCTCTCTCCCTCTCTCCCTCCCTCTTGCTTTCCTTTCGTCTCTCATGATAACCCGAAGAAAGAAAATAGCCCACGTCAATGGTTGAATTCGAAACGTTTTAAGGTAACATCATAAATTATCCGAGGCTCATTTCTGGACGGAAGTGTCTGCCTAAATGGAGTTAAGCAGTTGGATTTGCCGAAGAGTAAAAATTGGACACGTAATGGATGCCTAACTATCAGCAGAGGCAGAACCTTGTTTCTCTGACTACAGTTCCCACTATTATATACGTTTTTATACCTTCTGCTGTTGGCTCCGTGGTTTTTGCGAGGCCGTACATGCCCAGGTTCGTGACAGGTAGCCAAGTGCAAGGTAATTACTCACGATTTTCCTGCTTCTTAGCGTAGTGGGCCCTGGTGAGTTGAAAGCCTCCTAGTACTACTACTACTACTACCACCACTGACTGGCTGCTGGAAAAACCGGCTGATGTGAGAGTCGATTCCCACCATTAAAACTACTTACTATGACTACTTCCTTCCATCTCCACCATTACTGTACTGCCTTATTTACTTACATTAAATGGCCCTTTCCCTGGCTTTCTCCTCCTTCGCCGAGGAACTGATTGCCGCACAAGAGTAATAGCATGCTCCGTGCTCTCTGCTGATATGTTACACAGTTGAGAAGTGGTAGTCCCACTTTTTTGCTGGGCTGATAACCCCTACACGATGATAATAAGAAACTTATTGTTAAACGAATCGGTTGTAATCAGGGGTGTGCGGAAAGCTGTGGTGATTTTTTTACCTCACGCGAGTACGTGTGCACTAATCAGATACATTAAAATGATTTCGTGGAGTTGTCGGGAATGCAGTCACTTTATAACTAGAGCGTCGTCTACATGTGCACCCTTCCCGGGGAAGTCACCATTGTTCCCATAATTCTTTCTAAGAAGACGACTATTTGGGACTGCACAACAAGCGGGGAAGTTCCTGTCTTCTTTTGCCGGTGGTGTGTTTAAGTATAATGGTGTATCGGTCTTGTTTCCTTCTCGCCGAGTTTACTCAAATGTCAAATGAATATTTATGAATGCATTTCTTTACACGTACACACACACACACTGCAGACATTTTTATGGCCATGAGAAAGAGCGCAGTAGAAAAAACAATGACGTTGGAATGGCAGGCTTCCATACTCTAGAGGTAATGAAGTAATGCACGTAAAAGCTAATAATGTCCGCAGTTGCTCTAAAAATAATGGCATGAAAATCGGGAGAGCGACGAGGATGTGGCGACTCTTTGATTTCAAATGAAGAAATATATTCCTATACATATATACATGCCTATCAACCATAAAATACCAACTAAAAGCATGAGAGTAGTATCGCCGCAAAGAATGCAAAGTTTTATTTTGGTTGCAGTGTCTGTCAGGGCCCACGTTAGAGTATTTTGACGGTGACGGCGTAGTTGACAAGGGGAGAAGGAGAAAGTATATGAAGTGCATATTACTTATGCTAGTCTGATTCCGGGAAACAGGTCCATTCAAAATGCAGTCTGCGCTGTAGCTCAGGATTTTTTAATTTTGTACGACCAACACTGTCAGCGTGTCTCCGGCGAGGCATTCCCAGCGTGTTTATTCATAAATAATTTGTTAAAGGGTGAAAATTAAAACGGTTTTCTATATTTCCTTTGCGTGAGACGTTCCTTCAGCGGTGTGGGGGGAGGGGGATAGACGGAGTAAACATGCCTGGCAAAATTCTACAGTCCGGATTTCATACGCAAATGAACGTCATCACGAGAGAAAGTGATGTGGGTATGTGTTGCTCACCCAGCAGCATCCTTAATAGTGAACAAACACCTCACCACCAAAACCTAGACCGGTGCCGGTAGTTTGCAAAAACCATGGAGGGAGAGGATGGTTGCGTAGGGGAAGGGCGATGGCGGTGAAGAAAATGAGCACAAGTTTGGGAAGCCGAGAAAGATGAAAGGATGTGAGAGTATGTAGGTGGATGGGTATGTGTGCGGGTGTGGAGGAGTGAAAAGGAGCGAAACAATGCAAACGAAACATAAAGAAAACAGAGGAAAAGTTTCCTCAGCAGAGAACTAGCTGAAATTGTAGCTAGTTAGCAGCTTATGTAAGTACCTACAACCATATTATGGCACTGCGCGCGTTATATAATTATATGCGGTCATCATCACCATCATGAGAGAAAATCTGAGTGAGTTGTCTCACTACTACTACTACTACAACTACTAACATTTCATGTACTTCCCAGGATATATCCCCCTCACACGAATACTGTTCTATAGTCTGATTGTGAGCTTGTGTACATACGTGTACTTTGTTCTATTAATGTTCACAACATACACTTCCCTACGACATCTTTGTATCCTTAAAAACGTGTTCTGCACTCGCACTCCTAGTGACAGCAGCAACAGTAGTGACAATGATGTATTAAAGATTAAAACAAGGCTAAAACTTATTACTTACACAAAGAAATTTTCACAATTTTACTAACTGGAGCGAGCCAGCAAGCAAGCCAAGTTGCGTTGAATGAAAATGAACATGGTCCAACTATAATGCTAGTACACACTCTCACACTCTCTTTCTTATAGTCTTTCTTAAAAAGAAGAGGAAAACTCTCCGTTTGGTTTACTCTTGACGAAAGAACAAGAGGATTGAACAAGCTTACACACACACACATTACCTTGGAGAGAGTAGGGGAGAAAAAACAAAGAGGGGAATACTGTGGGATGGTGATAACGCCGACAAAATACAGTATACAAGAGAAAGAAGAAGTGTGTCATGTCATTCCGAAATATTGCCCTTATGCGGTGCTTGTTATAACAATACAATTACCATCACTTTTATGGAATACGTTTCCCTCCACATTGACACTAACACCGTAATCAGCCAAGCTTGGATATAAGGTAGGGAGTAGGCAAGTGTGTGTGTGTGTGTGTACATTGTACGTTATGGGGGAACTAGCAAACTTTTTTTTCGAAAAACAGGGGGAATGCTGTGAAAAGTCGCAAAGTGTGTTGGGCATGTCATGTGTTTTTTGTTAAAACTGCTAAAATCTCTTTTAGAAAAGTGCTGTGCTGTTGGTGTGAGATGGTGATGATGAGGACGGTGGATGGAAATGGGGGAATGTAGCCTACACAGAGATGACACCAGAGAGGGGTAAAAGGAAGTGAGAGCCTACTTTCAGCATACTTATGGCTCTCCTCTCCTTAAAAACGATACAAAGTACAAAGTAATCTGCACAAGGGCTTTTCTCCGGTGTTGGGTAGAAAATTATTATCTCATCTCCTCCTTCAACAATCTCTGACTTTCAGAGAGCTTCGCATTTTTCCAGAGAGCCTCTTTTGTGCGAGAGAGAGGAAAAAACGATTTTGTCTGAGGGAACCAACGAGTTGGAAGCTGAAACGAGGTGTACAGGGAAAGGGAAGGACACAGTTTCACTTATCATTATTGCACTACCTACTTCACCAACCACGATGACTTCCTTTCTCTCTGTCCTTTGCCTGGTGATGATAGTGTTATTATTGTTGTTGTTATTATACTCGACCTATTGTGTGTATGCACCCTGTATATCCTGAACAAGGATAAGGTTATCAAATAAATTACATCAAAAGATTTAATATAGCTTGCTAGCTCCCTACCGCCGCCACCACCGTCGCCGCTGTTGCTGTTTCTCCTCGCAAAGCCAGACAGGGAAAGCGAGGAGACCTAGTCATTTTAACGGCGTCTTTCTCAAGGTACTTTTCTATTACAGGGAGAGATTCCATTATAGGGAAAGCAACCTCTGCGTATTATTATTACATGTTGAGATTACTACGGGAAATGTATCATCAGAATCATCATCATTTACATACCAGAGATATCGTGCGTCGGTATCCCCTCTACTTCAATTCCATCGGAAGCCGTCCTCAGGTTTTGACGTATTCTTTTCATTTTCCAGGAAAAGCTGGCTTTCTGCTAGAGTTGAACATTTTTACAGCACGTACAAGTGCATCAGGTTTCTCTGTTATAGGTAGTCCTAGTGTTCGGATTTGAGAAAATTGTGGGGATTCTCCAGTCTGGGTTTTTTTTATATAATCGATGAGTGTAGACAATGTAATCTAGTTCAAGTCCGGGCTATGACGTGCCGAATCAGCTTTGTGCATTCTCTTCAAAACATAAAATATGCCAGTGTTACTCCCACCAACAGGGTATCAAATTAGCAGTTCTTTGATCGCTATAGGCGGTTCGTTATCGTCCTTATGACTACAACAACGTGAGGGTGAGAAATTTTAATGAAGCATTCACACCACTTTCAACAAATAGCTCGTCGTCTGCTTACAACAACGGAAGGTACAAGTTGATTGCACGGGAAAAGAGGTTCAAATATCTAATGAATGCTCACTCGTTTTTGTTTGTTTACACTTTTGACTACGACTACCCCAGACGATAATGACGACCAAACGACGGCACAATGGAAATATAATGATGATGAGGATTATAATAATAGTAATGGTCGCAATGAGTATATTGTAATGGTTCTATCATAAGAGCAGCGCTCTTGATAAAAGAAAACTTTTCTAGGGTCTTCAGGAGAGAAAAAGATCCGAGTTCTATTGCACATTCACCTGCTAACTTGTTTGTAAGGTTAAAGTGTCACGGAAACCGCATATAAAGTCGAGATTGCCCCGGTGCGGAACACATAGTAATAAAGTTTTATTTGACTGGATCGTCCTGCCAAAGAGTAATAATGCCTGTCATTATTGTCACTCTCATTTCACCATTTTTTCTCTCTCTCTTCTTCTCTCACCTGTACACACTAGTATAGTTCCTGAACACAAACACACACTCTCTCACAAACACCCACATACACCACTAACCTTACACACTCGACAGCGCACTAATTTACCAACTAAAAATGTGACAACGAGAACAACCGTCGTCGGTATGAGGATGATGAGGACGACGGTGGCTCTCTCCCGCAACCACGGTCTCTTTTGTTTTAGGCGGGCAGATATTTCTACGGGAAAGTACACAAATGACGAGAGGAGGTACACGCCTCAAAAAACTGCGTGCGGAAAGCTGGATCCTGTTTTATTATTTGAGTTTGCTTAAAGTCTCTGTGTGTTGGTGGAGCTGCGGCGTTAATTTTTTTTGTTCTTGACAATACGTAATAACAGCGGAATTTTTTTGCGTCGGCTTCTGTGCTCTTTGTGCGCCTCACAATGTCAGAGTCACACAAGAACGTGATGATGACAGAGAGAAGAATAACAAGCTGTGGGAAAAAATTGTACGGGCTACAGACTGTTGCGGCTGCTCTGCCACTCTTATTATTGTGTATAATAGTTCAGTTTTTCCTCTCCTTTCCCCTTTTTCGCTCCTGTCAAAATTTATTAGCGATAAGGGAACCCTATAATGCGTCCGTTGTTGTTGTCCCTTTCAGCAGGGCATGGGGTAGGGAGAGTAAATGAGCTCATTTCAGGAGGGTAATGTGAGGAAAAGAGTAAAAACACGGAGCACAATCCTTTTGTTCTTTTGATTACATCTACCTGCCTGCCTGTTCTCTGTTTGTCTGGGAAAAGTGAAAAAGTCACGGTTTATTACTTTCACAGAGAGTCACATTTACAAAGCTTGTTGAGGTTTCGGGACACACGGTCCGTGTATACGGGAACTCTGGGAGAGAGCAGAGGTTATACACAGAAGCATCAAAAAATTTATGACTTGATTCTTCCCGTGGTGTTCACACTTATTTCCAGGGAAAAGGGAAAACGACGGAAAAAGAAAAATATTCAAATAGCATTCACAACAGGGTAGTTGTAATACTAAAGAGGGTATTTTGACTCCGTTTGTGAAATGTCCACTGACAGTATTTATCCTAAAACCTGATTTCCCCTCGTACACGTTCTGGGGTGTCTATGACACTGGGATGCCAAACAGGGCCTGACTGTTTCTCACCTTCGTTTTATATTCACTTACCACGAGAA
Source organism: Callyntrura sp. NNG-2020 (assembly GCA_027744055.1). Classification (NCBI taxonomy): domain Eukaryota; kingdom Metazoa; phylum Arthropoda; class Collembola; order Entomobryomorpha; family Paronellidae; genus Callyntrura; species Callyntrura sp. NNG-2020. Next base: position 25,867 of record JAHZNE010006116.1, read on the forward strand.
AAAGACAGACAAAACACTCACTACTGACTTTATTGAATTGGATGGAAGATTGAACTCAGAGAGAGAGCATACTAACAATTTTAGCGAGATCTCCAAGAAGTGAGAATGGAGCGTTGATTTGATTTTCTCTGATCTTTTTCTTCCCCTGTTTTTTTTGCTACTCTTTTGCTGTCTCTCTCTCCCACTCTCTCTTCTCTCTCTCTGTTTCTGTCTCTATCTAACTCTCTCAAGTCTTTCTGAAATGTCCCGCTAATAGTGTTGTAAAAAAGAGCACAAAAAGTGCATTTCAAGAAGCTACCCAAAAGTTGATTCAGCAACAGACCACGTTGCTCGAAAAGATAACCTTTCTTCTTTTTTATATGATCTCCTATTACCTCCTTTTTTCCAGGTTAATATACATTTTTTTACTTTCTCACATTGAAAAAACGAGTTTCCTGTTCAGTCCTCAATAAACAAAATGACTAAAGGTCTGCTTTGTGATTTGATGATGAGAGAAGAGCGACGCTCGCAAACTGACACAAGTTTACTCGTTGTCGATCCACTTAGCCCAAGTTCCACGAGAGCACTGATAAATTAGAGGAAAAAATTCTATATATACCGGTAACGGGACGCATGTGCTTGCTATAGCGATGATACAAGTACGTGTAGTGGAAAAGGCTTCACTTTACTTTTTCCTCCGCTCTCTTCCTCTCCGTCGCTCGTATAGCTCAAGTTTACTCACTCCCAGAGTCAGTTTGGCAAGTTGAATGTGTGGTCTTGCTATGCTCTACTGCTGTTTGCTACGTTCAACTCGAATCGAAGCCTATCTTAAAACCCGACTTTTTTACCCACACCAGCATACGAGTGTGTAAGTAGTAGCATAAACAGCAGAAAGCGATTTCTCATTACGCCGTATACCAGGGAACCCACACTACAAGTTCCTTTCTCGCTTTTCTATGCTGACTTACGTTGTTCACTTGCACGTAAACAGGGAGCTCACCAAGAAAATAGCCCGTTGTGAAAAACAACAGCGAGCGGCGACAGCAGCAGCAGCAAGCAGTTGGCAGCGTACGAAAACTGGAGGTCCTTATTTCTCCAAACACACAACACACAATGTTAGCTTGGTAGGAATAGCAGCAGCAGCAGCAACAGACCTTTACTTTTGCACTCGCTCTTTTTTCAACTCGTCCCCATCTGAAAGAAACGTGTGTGTGCGCGCTTTGTGATAGTGCGCCCCTTTTCCTTTGCAAGCTAGCCAGAAACACGTAAAAAGGGATAACGTTGCCACTGCTCCTACTGCTAAACTGAAAGTGTGGCAATCTGACAACCACCATCGTCACTAGAATGTGGAGTGCTTTAGCTACACAACTACCGCAACAACATTTTCAGGCATCACAGAGAAAAGGCGTCTCTCTATTCTGTGGCTGCTTCCTCTCTCTCTCTTTCTCGGCCGTTGTTCACGTATTATTACGTATTGTAGGCAGCGAAATTGCCGCAAACAAAACACGGCAAAATATCTCTGGCGGTTGTAGTTTTTCATAAGAGTAAATGCTAACTTTTTTTCTGCGCTACACTTCCTTTAGTCATGAAGGAGTAAATATGGAACCTCCATGATTTGTATGCGTAAATTCTTTACAAGAGAAACGGTGCATATTAGAGAGAGAGAGATACGGTGTAGTATGGTACGCATCTGCAGTCAAAAACCGATATCAGACACCTCACGACTTTGTTAAACTCTGGGCCAGCGTCTAGAAACCGGGCAATTGCAGGGGCATTTGGCTAATTAGTTCAATTGCTTTAGCGACAAAAAGTTGGACAACAGAAGGGAAATATTGAGCAGTCTGAAAATATTCCCACAAATAGCCAGATTCCCGCTCCTTTTAGAATGTTTGGTTGTGGTGATTCTCGTGCTACTGAGAGGGCTCATTCCAAGCACGCAAAAAATGTGTGATGCTAACGACGACGGTAATAATAATAATAATAATAATATCTTCGTAGTTGGATATCATGTATACCGAACCCAACTGTATGGGGCGCTGCTTATTATTATTTTTTATTTTATGGCGTTTTTATACAATTGCTGCATAATGTATCTCTCTGCACATATGTAAAAAAGGGAAACCTACATGATAGATGGAAAATGGAAACAAGGAACCTCTCCTTTTGCCCTCCGCCTCATCAGCGTCAAAATTTGGTTTCTGGAAAAGAAGGCGGACTAGAATTGGGAAAAAAAAGTAGGACTCTTTTTCTGTAAATGATTGGAGCTTCTCCGGACGTATTTGAAAAAGTGAGGAACACAGCAACTCATGTGGGTATGTGCAGTATGTGAGATTCGAGCATATTTCTTCATGTTTATATAAGTTCGGTATGTAAGAATCGTAGTCGTCGTCGTCGTCGACATATGGTAAACACAAAAGAGCATGAAAATGAAATCACATTTCATCTTGTTAGCAGACTGGAACATAATCGCAGACATTGTGAAAAATATTCGCAACGGGGAAAAAAGTGGAGTAAAAAAAGTATCATCAATAAAACTATTCCTGCGGTATATTCGTATTCGACAGACGACTGACTATGATAACAAGAATCGTAAAAGGAAGCTATCGCAAAAGATAAACTGAAGCTGCTAAAAATTGGTGTAGCCGTTTTATGCTTATACGGCATTTGTATGACGTTCAGCTTCTGATGTTCTGTATCATTTATTTTTTCCCTTCTTTTGTCGAGACTGGCTTATGATGCAGTCAGTTATCTAGCAGCAGCTATCATAACAAGTAGGTAACAGTTTCAAAAAAACGGGTTACCGTAACCCCAAATTGAATGTTTTAGAGATATGAGGACCCAGTTGTCAGCAGCATAGATATACGCTTTCTTCCGTCAAAAAACATGTACATCGCCGTGCGTTTAATTTTCTTCGTCTGACAACGCCAACTCACGTTTTTTTAGTCTTCGCTTTCTACCTCTAGACTCCGTGTACTACTGCCAGAGGTCCAATTCTCGAAATACCGGAACTTAAATTGAAAAACTTTGTGTATGGTTAAGTGCATGGCATACTTGTCTCATTTTACTTTAGTTAACTGCTTGTTTCGTTAGCATATTTGCTAAACTGGTACATTCCTGCGTAGTTGGAGAAAATCAACTTCTTTACAGCATTATTATTGGATGGGGTATACAGTACACAGCACGTCTCTTTTCTTGCCAATTTCAACTTGTGTCAACTCTTTTTGTTTCGAATAGTCCAAAAGGGATCATCATTAAAACTTATACAAGTTTGAGCGAACAAATTAATCCTTCCATAGCCTACAGCTATGGTATCGTCAGTGCAGTCAGAGAGGAAAGCTTTCACCCGTGTATATTTCTCCATTCATAATCGCTTTAAGTTATCCACATTCCAGAGATCCTGTTCTCTCTTCCACAGTCATGATTTCCACAAGCTCTCTCTCCTTTCTCTCTCTCTCTTTCTGTCGTAAACGTCTCTCAGCATCGACGAGAGATAGCTGCTACCTTGAAACGCCAATAAAAGTAATAACAATAATCAACTCTGTGCCGGAAACCGGGGCCATCTGAGATATTGCATTGATGATTTTCGGATGTTGGAGAGAAAATTAGAAAATTACCTTGTATACTATCCCTGCTCATTTTCTATTTATGTCTAGCCAATTTGATTACATGCCCTCTGCTTTGTGCAATATTCCTTTTACAATTTTCTCTCTATTTCCTTCTGATTATTACCCCGCGTTATGCGGCAGCACGATTTTCAAGTACTCCTGCAGTAGTTGTTGTTCATTCAAGAAGGAGTTAATGGATTCTTTATAAATGGAACAGATTTGCATAATATACCAGCGTGGAGCAAACACTCTGCTACCAGGAAAAAAGTTTCAATACAGCTAACTCAGGGCAAGTAAATAGTAAGGTGTATGATATTATTAAGTTTTTGATGGCACATTGTGATATTTAAATGAGCTGGAAACGTCGAGAATAATACGAGAGAATACATGAATGAATTCGGATTATTACATATTTTTATCGTTGGAACCCATCTTTTATTGATATGCCTTAACTCCGCCAGAAAGCTGCAGAGAGATAGAGAGAGAAGAAAGAGAGAGAGAGAGTTGAAGAGTTTCACCTTATTATCCCTCCTCCTTTTTGTACTTTCCTTTTCGCAATCCTCTTTGATTTGTTTCTACATTTCTTCCCAGTGTTATTGGTGCGGCACATCACTTTTATTAGTATTCTTATTTCAATGAAAGTCATCTTAAAGATGACTACACACCCACACACAGTGGGTGATGCGCCGGGCTAGATATGGAAGTTCAATTTTCCACATTCACACATCCTCTCAGAGACTTGAAGTCGTGATCCGACGTATTTTCCTGAGCTTACAGTTTTTTCCTGCCGTTTCAACTCTCCAGCTAATCCACACATTTGCGGAGGAAGGTGCAAAGACTTTTCCGCTGGGTACTTGATGAAGCCCTAAATCTTGCATGAGTGGCGGAGATGGTTGTAGGTACACAGCCCTATATATTGCACGCCGACTACACGACTAGTTATACCGTCACTAGCATGGTACATGCAATGTATAAAATTTTATTGTTATGCTGATGACAACGACGGTGATGACGACGATGAGGGTTGATTGTGATCAGATTCCACATCAATTCAAGATTTTCCTCATGTTCTTTCTTTCTCCTATTGTTACACAGTGAATGCATACTACAACTCGTCTTTATGAATATTTTCCTCAGTCTTCCCCTCTTTCATATCCTGCCTACAGCCGCGTATTGCGACAACGGGAATTCTCCCTTTTAGCATCTCGTGACACCATTGACAACTCGAGCAAAGGTTTGCATCTGACATATGGCCGTAATAAGTTTATATTACGTGAAGCAATCAAAAGAATTGTGGGAGAAAAGGAGGAAGAAAAGCACACAAAATCTTTGCATGCGCTATTATATTTTTTAGCAGACACTAGACACCCTTGTCTCGCTCCCGAAATTGAAAACTACTGAAATTTCACATACATCCGCATTTATCCTTTTCTTTTTCCCCCGTCTCCTTCAGATACGAATGAATGAATATCATTTTATAGTTTTGAGCATTTTGAGCATTAGTCTGTTGAAAATCATTTTTCTCCTCGTAATCTTCCTTCACATATTCACGGAGCATTGCATTAATACTATTACCCTGTGACGTCATTCTTGACGCTATATTATCCCCTAACTAGTGCATGCAAGGGTGCTCACATTGTGAAAGGAAATATCATAATAAAATGCGGTAGACATTTTCAAAAAAAATGTAGGTACAGGAAGACATAACACTGTTTACAAAGGGAAGCCACTCAACATCTCCATGGTAAATTCACATTTACTTGTAAAGCCCTGAGAAAATACGAACAATGAGAGAAAAATTAACCTATTTATACCCTGTGTAAGGCAATATTTATCGCGTTAGCGTCGTTATTTATACGATTTAACTTTCATCCAACAACTGTGTACTGCCAGTAGAGAAAGAATGCTCCCACAATCCCATTGTTCAGCAGAATACCCCACTGTATGGCAATTATTTTGGTAAAAATTAACCGCAACGAATTTAATTATCTGTACTGTCTCTTCGCTCTTCACTCTTTTTATACGAACTCACAAGTGCTTAATAAAATGCTTTACACTTAACTCCAGCACGCATCGGCACTTTTGGCTTTCCCTCTTTTCATTTTGTGGACAACCTTTAACATCTCTACTATCAGAGTTATTGTAATTATTATTATTATACAGGGTTCGTACCATTCTTTTCAGGCATAATTTATCCAGGATAACATAAAGTTATTGTCGTGGTGCCCTCAGCTTTCCATTCTAATGTTAGAGCAAGTGATACTTATGTAAGCTTGTCTGTAAATGTTACCAACGTTTGGGAGCAAAAAAAGTATGAGTAACGTGACATGACAGATTGGCGATTGACAGACACCCTACTTCCTACAGGGTTAACTAATATTTTATTTTTGTAGCAAAGAAAAACAAACAAGTAGCATGCAGTAATAACAACTAAAAGTAAACCCGTTGTTATAGCGTAGACATGTATGCATATAGTTATTCCTTCTGCGTTCAGCAAACAACCAACCCAAGCTTAGTTAGTTAGCTTGTTAGTTAGTATATGCATTCATATCACACAAAAATAAACCGACTAAAAGGCACGTTTTTTTATTTACATGTTTTGGCTTTTTCTGCATACCTGCAGCTGCACGAGAAGTAACTTTTATAAAAAAAAACTTTTCTTTTTTAGTAATAAAATGCTAAAAAGGCTAGGTTTATAAATAAGATCATCATTCTGCTAATTGAAGCTACTCCATTTTTGACATTCCAGTTATCACTTGTTAAACATGACTCATTTTTGTAGATGAAAATTCTTGCACAGCGCGATACCGCTCTTTGTATCAAAATTCTTTTGTACACGAAGGATTCAGCATCACGGTTTGTGATATCAATTTAGTACAAATATGAATGAATGTTTCAAATGAATGAAATTCACAATGAAAAGTGAAACACTACCACAAACTGCAACCGAATGGTTTTGATAATTGACGTTTGAAGTTGATCTTTGTTTTCTCCTATAATAAGATATCAGTAAGGTTCATGTTTATTTTGAGAGTTCATCAGTCTGTGTTTTAATGACGAGTTCGAATGGCTAATTCTCAATTTTCAAATCTGTCAATGTTGGATTTTTTCTCAGCTTTTTTTCAATTTTCCCCTTAAATTCCCCTTTTAACTTACAATTGTCCTTGCATTGCAACTTATTTCCTTACAACGTTGGCTCGGTTCGGTCGTTCCTTTTTTGAGTGCACTCAGTCTTGCTACATTTCCCCAGTATCGCTGGTTGCCACTTTCGCATTTTTTTTTACAAAAAAGTAACTGATATTGCCTACTCGCAAAGTAGGGGATTGGCCAGTTGTGATTCTGTCTAACGTTCGTGTCTACAGTCAATAGTAGTGTCACACCATTACCATTACCGCACTCTTTTGTACTTAAGTAGTGTCATGGTGTATGTGTCTGTGTCCATGGGTATGTATGTGTGTGTTTTGTGTAAAAAGAATATCTGCAGTGGAACCGCAGTCTATTTCCTGTATAAAAATAACATGATCACACGTTTCTACTGCAAAGAAGAAAACACTTTTTGCCACTGCATACAATCACTTTTTCGCTCTCTCTCTCTTTCTCCCGCTCGCACACACACACACACACACTCTTCTATTTCTTTCTTTTTTCTCTTTCTTTGTAAAAGCACATGACGCTAAAAATAACATGGAACGCTGACTTAAAAAATACGAGCATTTGTCAGCATTAGACAAACACTTAATGCATTTCTGAGAGGAAAAGGAACACGAGGAAAGGAGTCGGTTGCAATGTGATGATGATGTGATGATAGTGGTTGTTTTTACCCTTTCCCTCCTTGTTCACACAAGGGTTATATGAAAATTTCATGGTGAAAGACACGGGAATGAAGATGAAGTGTACTTATGATAATAACCCTCCCAATACCACACCGTTGCTGTTTCTTTGTTTCCCTTCCCCCTTCCTACCACCTCACAATATTGAAAAACATTACAAAGTAATAACATCAGGTAATCTGTATTTGTGTCTTCTTGAACGCCGGAGACATTTTTGCCATTGTTTTTGCTTGACGTTACCGTTAACTGCTTCCTCGAACGTACACACACGACCTTAATTAATGTAGCCAGGCTACCCGGGAAACGCCGCAGTACAACGGTCGTCGAAGAACACGACAGGGTAACTTTACCTTTATATGTAAATTCTCCTGGGAAAAAAGTGTTTGAGCGCACGGGGATTTACGGTGAAGTTGAGTAATTGGGATTTTACGCGGTTCTAACCTAGTTTCAATGATGTCTCCTCACTTTATTACAGAGAGTATATATACACTACTGGGTCGCCACAAAATGGGAGTGCTTCTCTGCCAGGAAACGATTGACATGACATTGATGATAATGGTAATAACAATAATAATGATGACAAGCATCAAGTTAACGAACAACGTCAACTTCCGCACTTTTTTTGCCCCGTCAATCCTTCCTGATAAGTGTGGCAGCTATCGTTTTCTCTCCGGAAACCTGTGTGCACTCTCCTAATTATGGCAATTTAAGGACATCTACTCCACATTAAAAATAATGACAGATGTTTTACTACAACACTCTTACCTACGTGAACTGTTAAACGATACTCATTTATAGTGTGTGGCGTTATGCCTTTGGCTCGTTAAAAGAAATCCGATGTTTCCCTACCGTCGCCGCCACCACAGCTACACTTGCTACAGAACGGCTTGAAAGATTTCACAAAATTGCTTTTAAAACTGATTTATTGCGTCATAAAATGCGGAAATATACACCGTGTCGCTCGCTTTAAGTGATTCTCGTGTGCATGCTTACCATTTCCCCCTTTTGTTCCTCCTTTTGTATTTCTCTCCGTGGTATACATCACCTTAGCCTTCTCCTTATAAAGTTTATAGAGAGTTTGGTTTTGTCACCCACCTATTGAAATACCTTATGAATGTTCCCGACCTGTAGGTAATTCAATTAAAATGTTTTAAAGCCGAGAGTGTGGAAACAGCGGCAAACTTACGGTTATTATCAGCATTACGTTTTTTCTGTCAAAAGTCGAAAACGCAGGGAGGCTTTTTTGTGTATATAAACAGGAAAGCAAAAATATAGTGCGCCAAAAATCGTACTTCTTTCTGAAATAATGCACAATATTGTAAAAAAAAGTGGCAGCCCTAAATGATTTTGGTCTCCCGTAGTCTAATTTTCATTCCTCTCATGATGGTGCCGTTCTGTACCCACTTATACGGTCAAATATTTGAAATATGATCGCCTACCGAGTTGGAGCAGTAGTAGTGTGGTGATTCTGAAAGTAACAAGTGTATATACAGCTTCGAATGTACCACGACGATATACCAATATAGTAGACATTTCAGTTTTTTGGGTGGGTTACTGCTGTTCCATTTCGATTGCTACTCTAGCGGTGCATTGAATTCAGGAGCAACAAAAAAAGTAAAGGCTTACAAAACATTTTTTTCTATATTTTGCTGAGGTTTCACTGCATGACTGCTTGTTTTCCTTTTATATTGGAGAAAATGTAAATATATACGTGGCTGCCAGCCAGAGTGACATGGTAGAGTACATCACCGAATACAGATTTTTATATAGGCGAGTTTTAAAAATACATTGGTATTAGTATTTTAGTTACATTGAATATTTCGTTCGTCGGGTGAAATTTAGAATTTGTTACGTGTGTACTTTTGAACGTGATTGACGCAAAGGTCACAAAGAGAAAAGAAGGTTTATTGGTCAACTTAGCAGTAAAACACTTTCCTTGAACGCCCAGTTCAACAGATGCGATTTTCAAGGAAAAATAAGTTCGAATGTCAAACTTATACTCCTTCACCAGTCACGTTCTCTGAATGTGAATTTAGACTTTGGCGACAATGGTTGTTTGAATACGAGAAAGAGGACAGAAAAGTAATAAACTTGCACCATTAATTTTTCTCTTCGTCTTACAATAGAATAAATGTATTTCAAGAACTTTTCCTCATAATTAAATTCACAAGGTTGGAAGAAAAATAATCATAAAACGTGTATTCATGATTCCTCCTCCAATGCACAATAAAAAAGCTATAATGTGCTATACACATGCATTTCATAAACCTTCAAATTTCTATGTGGGCTTAGACTCGTTATTTTTTTGTTTTAAAAAAAAGTAAACTAACATGGTGTCATAAACGAAGTTGAGAGACTATTAATTTTTATTTTTCGTGGAAAGCTGGACTTCTAGAGAAAAATTCTGCCAGAAATATAACCCATAAATATGAACACTCCGCAAGACAGGATGAAATTGTAAGAAGGCCACATGAATTATTTTTGGAATCGGATATTGAAAGAAAGGACATTGATTGGCTTGTCATTGCCAGATGCATGCGAAATGAGCGTCTTTAAAATATTCTATGCCACGTCAAGTGTTGAATTCTTCATTGTAATATTCATTTCCTAACGTCCACAATTTCTTCGATTTATTTCAGTTGTCCACTAAAAAAAGCCTCCAAAAATACCCATAAAAGAGCTCGCTCGGAAAATTCTGTACTCCGCTCCGTCAGCCTTCCTCACTGAATGCTCATCTTCAAACAACTCATCTTTTCATCCCTCGCTACAAAATCTTATTAGGACGGCATACGGGAATACATCGTTACAGGATGCCCATGCATGCCCAATAAGACACACATTCCCACAGCTTACTACACACACCGCACCGAGAACAAGCGAGTTACGCTGGTTAGTGATCTGTTCCTCTCACTTGCACTTGTCCAACTATTACCACCATACCTACCCATACCACGCAGTACATTGTACTTTGTAGTAGACGGTATACGAAAAAGTCAGCCCATTCCATCTTCTGAGCGAAGCTACAAACTTTCCTGGTCGAGCGAAAGCAAGTGGACGACAGTATTTGTTTCTCTCTCCTTGTGTCAGTCTCAGCGTCAGTTTCGTGTAAATATCGCGTAGTTTATCATTGAGCAGCAGAAGAACAGCAGCAGTAAATGGAAGATAAGACCAAGGAGAACTCATTTCTGACAAATTTGTGTTAGTTGCTGTGTTGATTCATGCCAAATCGTTCTTCAAAATCCAATCAGCAGCCTGCTGACAGTTGGGGAAACGTGGATAAATTTATCCAAGAGTAACTAGAATAAGTTTAAAGTTTGGCACTTGAAATCCACTCCGAGAGGATTGACAAACCAACAGGTAGACTAATTTAAGTTCCAATTAATTTAGGCCAATCGAGTCGCTTCGAAAGATCCGTTTTTACCGGTTAATTTTTAGACAAACGAACATACATCTTGAATCATCAAATTAAATTGAACAGATGAATAAAATATTGTGTACTATTGTGTAAATACTAAACTAATCACATCTACATTTAGGTAATGTTATTCATTTTGCTTCTTTGTATTTGTAAGTAACCAGATGACAAATTGTAAAACCGATCGTCCTCCATACAAAAAAAGTTAGTTCCATGTTCCCAGGCACTGTTCTGTATTCGATACCCAAGATATGCTCCAAATATTGGTCGATTATGAACAGAGAAAAAGACTGCTATTGTATATAAAAAGGCTCTCTGATCCAGGCTAGAATATTTTGGTTAGAGTGGGTTTTAGTTAGAATATTATAGCCAGATTATTTCTTTAGTTAGAGTTTCCGTGGCCAGAAAATTGTAGT
>JAHZNE010006117.1:0-11583 GCA_027744055.1 Callyntrura sp. NNG-2020
TCTTAATGTTTTTCATAGGTAGGATTAATGATATTAGAAATATTTTAAGAGTAAGCCCAAAGTCTGATTTCTTTAAAAATGTGGCTGCTGGTGCTGATGGGTGGGGTGAATCAAGAAAGCTTAAAATCTAAAAATAAAGCTTATATCCCTAGTGGTACTAATATGGTATTGGTATTATTATCTTTACCCGTTTACCCATCTTGGGATGGATGAAGAAAGCACGATAAATAATACAAAGACTTGATTTCCATGGTCGTCGTAATTTAGTGCATTTTAATAAACAAGTCCAATAAGAACAAGGACAGGGAAAATCCTATAATAATTATTCGAGGACAGCCAATTGGTTTGCTATATGATCTATAGGATCTATATGAAAAATAAAAGTTAAATAGCTGTGAGAACGCATTACAGTCAAATTGAATTGGCGCAAAAACAAAGATTGTCCGCAAGTAATCATAAAATGCATTTCGTCATCACCCTTCTTTCTTGTGTTGTATTGGTGTTTGAAATTCAGTTAGGATTCTGTTTCATTCCACCCCATACACGGGGTAAAAAACACCATCATTCTGGTAAGGATATATCTTGGCAATTAGCTGGAGGCGGTTATCACGGCGGGCCTGGGGAAGATGACCAGCCGCTTGGACTAGATAGAGCGTCCCATTTACGACCGGAATTGCAGGAACGAATACTTGAAAAAGTGAATGACATGGTCCCAGAAATAGCAGAAGCCATCTTGAAGCATGAAGAGGTTATGGAAGGACTCGAAACTGAAGACTGGGGAGTGAGAAGAGTAAAGCGCCAAGCTGCCTCCAGAGCACCTGCAGCATCCCCTCTCCGTGTCAAAGAAAGCCAGGAATCAGTCGTACTGCTGGAATCAGCTAACTCAAACATGGCACCAGTCCAGCAGGAGGAAATAACCTCAGTGGGAATTGCAAAGATGATTGCAACTACTGCCGGCGGTGATTAGTATTGTAATTGTTTTTTTGCTTGCTGCCTAAAAGAGAATAGATAAGAGATACTTTAATTTAAAACTTTTGCGAAGGCTATCATTTTTGCTTTTGGTCTAACTTTATGAACTGTACTCGAAATAAATATATAGCATACAACATCAGCTCTTGTTTTAAATGATTTCTCACTTTTGCAAAACAGACAATTATTCATTGCTACAAAACAATAACACATCCACCCTTCCACCCTTGAAACTACCTGACGTGACGAGTGACTGAAAAATTATATTTATTGTTTATTAATAAAGTAAAGTTTTATATTTTGTGAAAGTACCGCGTGTCTATACAGCCTCTTGCGTTTTCACAAGAAGAAATTCAAAACAAATTAACTAATTAATAATAACAAACTAATGTACTCTGGAAAAGACATAATGAGATGCTCTGCTTTGAAAATAATAATGCCATTCAAAAATTACAAAGATGTTCCCAAGAATTTCACATTTTCCAAAGATATAATGTAATTCAGCTTTTCCAGCCAGTTTTGCTCTATACAGACAGCATTCGAAGGAGTCGGAGTATTTTTGAAGGGTCGACATGCACGTTTTTTAAGGCTTTTGATTTTGCATATTGTTTGTCTAGACTGTTTTTCCAGTTCAAATAAGTGATGCTCGACCAAAAACACATTTTCATCTCTTTTATGCTCTTTTGTAACGGAATTCCTCCGAAAAAAACGAAGGAGGAAGATTCCAAAAACACATTTATGAGAAATTGTATAATTCGAGTTTTATAACTTGTTTTACCAGATTTTATGGAGCGAAGCTACACAAAGGGTTATTTTATTATTCCACTACACACCGTGCAGTTTGAAAATACTAGTTCTAAGCGAAGCAATTATTACATTTCAGGAAGAGATAGTTGCTTGTAATTTGACGTGGCAGGTTATGGTTCTCATTAATGATGATGTTGTTTCAGCTTTGGCGTGTGCATCAGAAGTCAAGTAGGATTTTGATGTTGTACATACAACACGTTTATGAAATATTCATTTTTCTTTGGGTTGGTAAAACGATGCAACACAATCTATCTGGCCAATATCACATCACACATCCTAGTAGGTATACTTATTTTATTGTAGACACGGTGGAATACTAGTGAATGACCCCATTACCACTACTTCTCTCTCCTTCTGTTTGTTTTATGGGTTGTTTAGATTTTGCACGGTATTCCGTGCTGTGCAGGCAACTTCTTTTTTTACCATGATACTGAAGCGCTCATTTTACAGCTTCTACCATGCTGGACTAACTCTTCATTTAAAATTCTATTTCAAATTAGTTTCTCCATTCCGAAGTAAAGGACTACTTTTTCTCATAATTTTCAGGCAAAGTTAAAAACATTTTACGGCCTACCAGGCAGAACCAGAACTTTTATGTGTTATGTCTTATGTGCCAATGTCAATAAAATCGGGCAATTCTTTTAAAGATACAAGTACAAGATATACTGTGCTCTTGCTTTTTAGTCAATGTAGGACGTAGGAGTCTGTAGGATGTACTGTGTAGGAACATATTTCGATCTTATATTGCATCAATAAAACCGAATGTGCTCCCATTCATTTTCATTATACATAATTTCTTACCATTGTCATTCTTGTTTGATGTGTTTATGGCATGTTGGTTGGTTGCTAAATGGAAAGTCAAGTCGACTTTGTACAATTTCATATAAAATACTTTTTAAGAATATGGATTTGAACTCCGTGAAATTCCAATACGGTGCAGAAGAATAAACAATAGTTAACTTTGTTCCTATCATCGCAGACAGACATAGACACTTTTTCCACAAACAAGTTACTTGTTTTTAATAGTTCACGCAGTTCAAATAACCTTGGGGGAAGCCATGCAGAAACTCACATTTTCGAAAAGGTGACTGCTCTTACTTTTCTCTTTTAGGCTATAGACATAAAACATAAAAAGTACCCGCAGAATACTTATACACAAGTTGTGTAGCTGAAAGGATTTCCCATAAATCCTTCTATCATCTATTTACAACCATGCAGATTATGGGAAGGCGGCCACTTACTTGCTGCATGTGTGCAGGGCATTATTAAATTTCAATCAGGATTTATGACATGAAAAGAAAGTGGAGTTAAAGGATTAATACCATTAACATACAACACTGTAAAACGGCTTTTCTCAGCGTAAGCACCGTTTCCACTTTTCACCATCATTGATTTCTCAGAATCAGCCCCATCATCATCACTTTACCTTGTTTATAATCCTTGCATCAAGCCCCCGGTACCTTACGTTAAATTGAATCCAAACACATAAAGCACTGCTCGTTAATGTCAATTGGCCAGGAGAAGTACAGCGATAGTGCCTAACCTAGGGCTGGCAATTTTGCAACAGCAGGATCATTTTTGGTCATTTATGAAGATATAAGACAGTAAGCGTCCCAAACGGGTACGCCGTTACTACTTTCTGTCATGTCGTGTGGTCTCAATTTGTGGTCACAGAGCGTATTTATTATGCAGCACCGACATTTTGGCATTTACAAGTCGTCTCTGTTCATCAAGCTGGCGTTTTGTGCCAGAGAAATTAATGATGCATAAATGGGCGGTATAATGATGATGGGCGACACTGTGGACTGTGGTTTCCGAAATGAGGAAGCAGCGTGCTCTTTCTCGTTTTTCAATGTCGCAACACAGTTTATCGTCGGTAGCAAAGAAGGTCACAGTCGAAGTATTGTCCCGAAATAATGATGATGAGATTCTACTTAACGATGAAAGCAGAGGGTATTCAAAGTAGGAAAGCAAATAAAGTTTTCATATTACAAACTGCAGACACAAGGACATCTGTCGTATCATTAGTACTTACAGTACTTAAACCCAGTTAAAATTAACGGACGATAGTAGTCGTGTGTAATTCCCTGTTCAAGTCACAGTGAATTTAATTTGAATTGATTTGAAATCATTTAATTACGTGCTTTCCAAAACTGGCATGGAATGAAACTCGTAGACTCTATTTGTAGCAACTGCCAAAAGTAAAAACATTCGAGGGTTGTTTGTCACCAACAATATACCGTAAAGTAAAGAACACGATATGAACAGCACAAGTGAAATCAAAAAGTTACTACAAGTACAAATTTGTCATTACAAATGTGGGATGTTAGACTTAAATTAATTCATTAAGAAAACCAGCCAGATAAAAACAAAAATGTAACTTGTGAAGTAGCTTTCACAAAAGATAAAATGTAGTCTAAAATATAAGCTGAGCATCTTATGCTATAATTTTTAGATATATAAACTAATTATTTATGATAAGTTTTTGTAATTACTGGTTGGTTGATATTATATTGTATATAGTTTGTCCATCGGAGAAAATGAAGGAGCTGGATAATAGGCAGAAGCCATCCAGCCTAAGCCTGTTTCTACAAGACCAACATGTACCTTGTGAATCTGATTTAAATTTTGTAACAATTTAAGTAGATGATAAAATATGAATGTTCTTCGTTTCTCTACCACGAACCCACTTTTAAAACTTTCCTTCTACGTGTACGTACGTGCCTGTCGGACTATCAAATTCTTTCTAGCTTTCCATTCCAATGTTGAATGTAAAGGAATATCATTACATCCTGCTTTTCCCCATTTTCCCACTACATCCCACAGCCATAGCACCACCACCACTGCCACCCACCACACATGAATCCGCCGCCGACGACTTTACGTGGTATTGGCTTGTTTAAGCGTTTCGTTGGGTTAGATTTTCCTGTGCGATACTACTTGTTTCGCGAGGACGAGAAGTCTGCTCAGTCACAAAGTATCCTGCTCTCGGCCAGCAACAAACAGTCTCACATTTCTCATTGCGTATGTGCTACTTACTACCACGGCTACACGGCTACTTCCTCCAGAGCTCTGCTGGATCCTCTTCTTCATTTTTCACACCAACAAAGTGAAAGCAAGAAGGATAGAGACACTACTTGTACACGTACCTTCAAGTGATTTTTCAATTTTTCTTTACTTTTCGCACGGAACACGGCAAGCAAGCGGACGCACCTAACAATCTATTGTAATTCAATCATACAACGACGTACCGAGAGAACAAAATGATTCTTCACTGCTTTCAACTGATCATCACTACTCCACTTCTCTGGGCTGTTTTAACGAGTACTCCGTACTTGTAAAAAATAACAAAAATCTCATAAATAAAACATCTACATTTTTGTCCTCTGTCTATTCTCCACGTTCTTTTTGGTTGTTGGCGTGTCGCTTGTATAAAAAGATATAAAAAAACAATATAGCCTGTGTATCTAGTTTCAGGGTCGGGTGTGACAATAAACAACACTGCTCTGTGCACGGTGATAATGGACACAGAATAAAAATAAAACAGAAACAAACAAACGACTGCTTCCTCCGTGCTTTTCTATTTTCTATCTCTCGTTGCACTATCTCCCACAACTAAAATGCTGTACATCAAAAAGATAAATTGTTTGTTTGTTTTTGGGTAGTAATTCGTTCAATACACATACATTTTTTCCGTGCAGCTGACAGTTTAACTAGTATGCATGTATGAAAAAGAATTCAAGTTAGAGAAAAAAAATATATCGTAAATAGTAAAACGTAACAGCAACGGGGCTAAAGTGCATTTAAAAACAGTTTGAAGGTGCCGCCTTTTTCTCCGAAACATCAGCCAGCCGTCGCGAAAAACAAGAAAAAAATAGATAACGTTGTGCTGAAAGGCGGTTTATTCAAAAGTTTGTCAAAGATTGTAATCAATCACAAGTGCAGTGCGTTTACCTAAGTGCGCACCCCTCCCCACCCCCCACTTATTTAGCAAATTACATTTTATTCATTCATGAGTGTGTACAGGGTATAATTTGCATATGAGTGAGTGCAAAAACATACTCTGTATACTTGCTGAGCATTAAATTGACCGTTAAAACAAATGCAAGTAGGGGTACTAGATTACATCGTACTATTCGCACTGTACATGTATGAATGTACATATTATTTTCCTTTTGGCAAAAACGCAAAGTTTTCCGACACGTTACACGTACATTCCCTTCCCCTCTGTCTGTTTATTTGCTGAATCAGTCAACTGATATAAACGAAACTATCTGGAAAAAGTAAAAACTTGTTTTTCTCTCGTCACCCCAAAGCGCTTCCTGCTGACTTTTTTTGTAGTGACAACAAAGCGTTGTTAAAGCATCATTGTCGCCGTGATAAACTCAAGTGAGACATTATGAGATCGTTATCTTTAACAAATGATGTGCGAATTGCATTTTATTTCGGATGGTGAGTCGCCATATTTTATCTGTATCTACTAAATTAGGAGAAGCGCTCCGTTGCATCCGTTTATTTTGTCGGTGTATCTCTCTGCCTGGATCTGTAATGGGTTTGGAGCAATTTTTTTGGCAAAAGTAACCGAGCAATTTGAATGATAAAAAGTAAACTAGCAGCAGCGCTTTAACAGACGAAGACACTAATGCATACGAGTACTTTGCTCGCTGCATGACCACCTCCGTCGCATTTTGAATTGAGGAAATCTTACGCTGTGGATTGCCATCGCCATCATCATTGATCATCACCGCACACTAAAGAGCTGAATGCAGCAAACAACTTTAAACATTGTAATTGTAAGTATTTCCTTTTTCTCAATTTCACTATTATCATGCAAACAAAGAAACCTTTTTGTTTACGCCCGCATTTATCATTTTTTGTGTGAAGATATTACAAATACCAAATACCAAGAAGAATCTTATACAATACTACTCACTCGGAGGCAAGAATATGTGCCTTATGATCACAAACTCCATTATATCTAGATTTTGTTGTGACTCATTTTGAATTGAGATTTTTGAATCATTTGGACTGCGGCATTCTGCTATGCCGCATTCCAATTTTTCATTTAAAAAATTACACTGAACTTTTGTCCCTTCGGGAAAATATCAGTACCGCCGCAATGATATCATTTATAAATTGCATAAGAAAAGACATTCTTTGAATTGCATACCCATTACTCATATTGTCTTTCAATCCCTACACATCACTATTTTGGCTGACACCATAAACATAATATCTAGGGTGTTTATACAGACAGACCAAAGCTATATCAAGGACAAATGTATGATTTAATAAATTTAATAATTACTATTCAAAGAGAACCATTACAAAAAACTGAATAGTAGAGCTTTGTATTTTGGCTTAAAAATTACTGAAAAAATCTATGCGAAAATACTGGATAATTAATGGTTATGAAAAGTAGGTAGCCGAAATTACAAAGAATAACTTTTTTTATAAAAAGAATGTTTGACTTGAAGTTTTCAACCCGATGAAAAATACATGTGTCAACCTTTTTTAGAACTTCGGCAGTCAGAATTAATTGGGCATATATTCAGACAGTCCTCCACTTTGATCCCAGTAGTTCCGCCAGAATGACATGCATTTTATTTATTCACGTACGTTTGATGCAGAGCCAGAGAGACACGACACAATATTAAGTTAGATCAAATACATATTTGTACATGTTTAGTTTATAGCACGCGGGATGTTACAAATGCATGGCATTTTAATTTTTCGTTTGCCATGTATCTTCATTACAACCACTAAAAACGATGCAACAAGGTTATAATAAAAAAATATGTTTCGAAGGTTAAATATGTCTGTCTAGCTACAATTCCCATCCAAAAAACACATATATGACAATGACATGTCACTGTTTTAATGTTGGTCTTTCGAATCCTACTTTTTTAATTTTTTAAAATGCTCCAACCACTCCAATCATTTTGAAATGTTTGAAAACACGGGATTGTTTAGTGGAAAAATTCATGATATGACTGACTTACACTAGTTACATTAGCCCACATAAACTCATATAAATAGTAGAACTTCTGGAATGTACGCTATGCTATATTCACACATCATATATTTCACAATTTTTGTAGTTACTACTACACAATTTTGAAGACTTATCATCATTGTAACATTGAATGGAAAATTAGCATGTTACTACAAAGCTCGACTACGTCAGTTTGGTTACTGCTTTTATGTCAAATGTCAACAAGCACATGGCATCTTTAACCCATGCCTGTGATAACCGAATGTATGTCAATATGTAACGCGCCGTAGTTTTTTTTATTAAATCGACAAACTCTGTTTGTCTCTACGGGAAGTTAAAAGCGCTTGTTTTTCCACTTCTCTTCGCAACACTTCTTGTTTTTTGTGCCCTTGTCTGCATCTAACGTGGTAGATCTTACATTATCCTGTTTTAATCCTATGCGCTCTAATCCTAGTTTCTCGGAAAGCAAGAAAAATTCATTACTTTTTCCGCTTCATAGCCCAGTGGGTCATTTAGATGATAATTACCAATGGGAAACATGATCAACAAAACAAGCCATAAGAAGTTGTACATACATGTTTCGTAAATGATAAACGAAATTGTTGGTTTTCCCTTTCCTTCCTCCTACTTCACATAATAATTTTATGCCCGTCAGGTTTCTATACGTCTGATCTTTCGTTGTCTCTCTGGCTCCTATTGCGCTCCAGCAACGCAGTACTACAAAAAGAATATAAACATAACTTGTCATGCAGATAGATGAAAGAACAATAATAATATAATATTTAAGAAAGTAACAAAACAATAAATGGTCGTAGCTCGAATATAACATTACGATGTGCGTCCTTTCGCCAGTACAATTATTTGTACAATATGTCATAGCACAACAGCATATCTAGCCTTGTATAGCTGTAAGAAATAAATGGAAACGAAACTCGAAAAAAGCTGTTTCGAACACAACATATTATTCGATTATATACAGGCCACAGGCAGGAAGTCATAATGCCTACAATACGTCTAGATTTGTCTTGTACACACTAGACACAAGTCATAATCATTTTATGCTACAAGATTGAAGTAGACAAGTTTATAACATAACCCCAAAGGGTGTACAGGCAAAACACAAACAGGGACGCTCCAGACTCATATCTTATTCTCTGAAAGTACATTCATTTTGATGGGACGCTCTTTATATATTCTATATATTATGTAACGATAGATATGCATACGGTTTTTTTCACAGGGACAAGGGCATTTTCGTAATATGAAACCGTTCTTAAATGTTACCACTTTATTGCCACATAATCTTCAATTCCTACCAATAATGGTAAAGACATGTTCTCCGTTTTTATTCCTCGAGCGGAACAGAATTGAGAAATTACTGTCTTGTATGAAATATCTATATATACGTTTTGGCGTGCTGCTTCTTATCTATCTGGCCCTTCAGAAACATTTAATCTTTGATGAAGCACTTGTAAATCCTTTTCCGTCATTGCTTATTAATATCATCATCAAGGACAACAAAAATGTAAGACGACACAATAAAATAAGTACCACACGGTTGCACGCTACCTACCGCCGCCAACGCAAATTTCGGCATAACGTTGTTCTTTGAGAAAATGTTGTGGGTTCGTGTATGTGGGCGAAACTTGGCGAAAGCAGTAAGTTTTTTGGTTGATGCAATATACAACGAGTAAATTGGAAGAAAGGAATACTGCTGATTGTGTCATAATTAAATATACATTTAGTGAGTGAAAGTAGAAAGAGACAAAGTGTACGGGAAAGCTGAAATAGTGTACGTACTTGGGGCTTCACTCTCTTCTCGAAGAAAACAATGAATGGAACGCTTCGTCTCACTATGTTTCCTTTGTACTTCGGCTGGCTGGTTGTTCTTTTTTGTTGCATTTTTTATCCCAACTTGTTTCGTTTTGTCGGTTGTGCTTTTAAGAAAAGAGGATGAGCATCTGAACTTTTCTTAGTGGTTTTTTGCGCGCTTTTCCTATGCACTGTTGTGTGTGAAAACACTAGAAAAAATTTGCGATGTAGGTTACTTGAGAGCAGGTGAAAAGAAAGACATGGTCAACACATAAATAACGAAGATTCATGCTCAAATGTGTGTAGGTACATTTAATGCATGTGTTTGTCTATGCTATACTCTCTATAATTCTGCAAATAAAGAAGATGGTTAAATTTTACTGGGAAACTATGTGCATAAGCTAGACGAGAGAATACGATAAAGTTGGAAGGCTCTGGGAAATCTTCCGCTTCTTCAAGTGAAAGAAAGAAGAGGTTGTAGAACGTGAGCTATCAACGTTTTTTGATACTGTCATGCTCTGGGTTTTAATTTCTTCTAAACAAACTTGATAAAAGACACCAAAGCGATATTATAAAGGATATTTATTCACCTGTCTGATTTTTCTGAAGTTTTGGACAAAGGCAGCATTAGATAAGATGGAGGAAGATCTCAACGTGTGGTTTACAAGTTTGCTGCATCCATTTGGAGATACAATAAAGACAATTTTAATATGGGTAGGTTGCTTTTGAGCAATGGCAACACAGAAGATTAAAAATGGTTGAAAACGAAGCACAAAGGTAGTATTACATAGGTAATTTTTTTTACCGTGATGAAGAGGTAGATGAAGAGGAACATGTTTACGTATGTATGGATTGATGTGATTTACATACCACATAAAAACCCCGTTAACAAAAGGAAATGAAAACTTATTATATCATTAAAGCAAAATATTTACAAAAAATCTTTTGCATTTGCTTGTTATTAGTTTGTATTCATGAAAGGTATACTACATTGTGATCTACTTACTCATGTGAACCAGATTGGAAAACGAAAGTAATAATTGAGAACTCAAAGGAGAAATTCTTTTTGCGTTTCATCCTTAGTATTCATTAACTCCGGTGCTTTGAAGTTGTTGCCTTTGCGAGTGGCACAATGACAATGTTATAATGAACTTCATACGAGCGTCTTCTCAGATATGTCACGAGAAAAGGAAAATATCTAAATCGACGTTTTCGCTCGAGTAGGATGTGAAGGTTTGTGAGATAAATTTAAATAATAATTTTTATGTCTCCGCTTCGAGTTGGAGTAACAAAGTTTTAAATCTTGACAAAACTTCATACTAAAATTAGATTCGGATTTGGATAATTTTGTAAAAACTGGAATAAGTTCACCAGAGCACTATTTTTTTTAAATAAGCACTTGGACTAACTTGAAAGCATGTGCAACTATTTCTGCCATGTATTGTAGTCTAGAACCAAACTATCATATTGGATGGAACAAGTTGTACGGGGAAAATTTTGATGCTGTCAGCACTGTCAACTGTGCAGACAGAGATAATCTACATTTAATTGAAAAACTGACAAGTAAACTACTTCGGCTGTTACCTCCGGAACGGCCTGAGTTGGGTTTCACTTTATGCAGTTTTTTGCCCTGAATCCAGTGATACCAACATCTCCGTTGAATGGGGCCATAGGTAGGCACCACAGGGTCTTCAATAAGGCAAGTGTAAAACCTCTTTATGGAAAATGCATTTAAAAAATATGTTTTCATCACTATATAAGGGGTCATTCATACATATAAACAGCCCATTTTACTCCACTTGACGCCACCGGAAGGGGTTTCACTTAAGGGTCACTTTTCCTTTTATGGACCACTCCATTGACTTGGAATACAAGTAGTGACATTTTCACTGGGCTCGTAAAGTGTAGTATAAATGTATTCACACGAATGGGTGGCGAACTACCGTTTGAACCTAACAAAATTTCACAGCACATTTTCCGGCACGAGATTTTACGATTGC
>JAHZNE010006118.1:0-28358 GCA_027744055.1 Callyntrura sp. NNG-2020
GGTTACGGACGAAGATGCCTAGGTAGTTACATACCATTAAAGGAGTAGTTAACATTATCCCTCTTTTCACCATTCTTAGTACTCCCAGCAAGGGAAACTTTATCATGCGAGGGGACGCCTAAACCAATTTTAACTTACCGCATCCTCACACATACCAAAAACATGTCTTTGTCGTACATATACGCCCAAAGATTTCCGGAGTCTCTGTGATCTGACTATGACTATGTGGACATAATTTTTATATAGTACTCATTGTGGCTTGTGGCCCCCCGTATCTCCTACTCTAAATCCCCTTCTGAGTTGGCTTTACAACGCGGCTTGGTTCCATTCACAATATGAAGCTTCAATATTGTCCTTCTACTGATGACATACCTAATGTATATAAATTACAACGCCCATGGCTATACCTCGTATGGGACACAGCTTATCTGCACGGGTCTCCCTGCGTGGTTCTTTCAATTTACTTGCCTATAAGTCTACCGAATTCAACTAAATAAACTACTTGGACGTGTATAACCGTACAAAATGTGTTTCATTTTCCCATAAAAAATATTTTGAGAAATAACGATGACATTAAATTACAACGCTTTTTACTGTTATATTCTTTTCTGTTTTTCTGATGGCTTCTGTTCGCTTCTCTGGCTGCCGAGAGTTTTCTCCGGGTGCTCCACACAGCGTTTCACAATTTCTACTTTTCACTTTCTATTAAATTGAGTGAATTTTCTTTATGTATGAATGACCATATTATGTGTAATATCTAATGTACGGAATGATTACCTTGCTTGTACCACGTTCTCATAATATTTCCTGTAGTTCACTTGCGAATTCCCTTTTACTGCTTACTTTTCTCTAAACACGTTTTCGTTCTTTTTCTCTCTTGGAATCCCGTTTTATTACATTATTACTTTGAAGAATATCACCTTTTTAGCAAATTTCTTTTAGTAGCATCCCTATACACGGGAACAATACAATTATTAATAAATTTAAAGTACCCACACCACTCATTGTAGAAATGTAAAATAGGCAGGTATCACACATCGTGTGTGCAAGGATGTTATTTATAGCAACTCTTGTGACTACACGCTCCTGCTACGTGAGAAAAAGCTAAAGTGAAAGTACGACGATGCTTCGTTAAAATACAAACAACAAATAAATCCAAGTAAATGCGTAATGTGTATCCAAATGGCGTAATAAAAATGTGTACTTGCAAACCATGTTTTTGTAGATGTAAACAGTAAAATGTGGAGTCACAAAGAAAAGGCTATAAAACGCTAGAGGTAGATGCAGGACGGTGATAAAAAATTCTCTGGGAAAATGGATTTTTCCATTTCGAAGAAACAGGTTGAAGTTTTAAAAAATAAAACATTTCTTCTCACTACTACTACTCCTACTACGGCGAGCCAGCCAGCACTTTTCCTTTAGTGCTTGGTCTCTGTCCATGGGATTCGCATACACACAACACTTCAGTGTAGTAATTTAAGACGCTGACGCACGGCATTCCATGGGAAAAATCTGATGAATTATGTGTTGTTGTGGTGTGATGGTGGTGTAGCAGACGGATGCATGCGGCAAAGTGGGGTGGTTAGCAGTTATGTGCCTGCCTACTACATGGATGTCGACGCGCGTGTCTTATCTTGGATAATGGAACTTGGCTCTGTCGTTTGTAGCGAAGAGAGAACAAATTTTCAAAAAGATACCTTTTCGGTGGGGTTTACAATGCTTGTCTAAAAGGCAGAGGGAATTTGAATGGAAGTACCCATGTTCTGTGGTGCGCTTTCAATTCCCCACCACACCTGAGGGAAAGCCAAGAATGTTAAATATTTCAAATAATGTAGCTGGGAGAAGCGTAAACCTGTAATAACACGTTCTTATAACAGCTCCGCTGTTTATAGGGAAGGCACAAACGGATTTATATCATTAAAAGTCAGTCAGTGTTTCTCGGCTTTTGTATAAAATTTCAGTAAACAGTACTTAAAATTGCTTGTATGTTTTGCGACATACACAAGCAAGTGTGAATGTATTTTAGGGCAATTGTTTCTCAAGGGGAGTGAAATTAAAGAGATTTTTTTGAAAGAGACTACAGACAGACTTCAGAGTGTTCGTTCCAAAAGTTTTGCCAAGAATAAAAAAGCTTTTATGGATTTCGAGGAATAAAATCATACACTTTACAACAGAAGTAATAAAGTTAGGTATATTTGATTTTGAACTTTTAGACGACTTGTAAAACATGTATCTCATCAAAGCACGGAATGGTGCTAGTAGGCTGGGAGAATTGAACCCGTGTGTGTGCAATTGCTATTTCAATTGAGTTTATCTGTCGGTTTCGAGCAATCGTGATGAAGATGGTTTTGTTCGAACATGAATCGAATTGAACCCTTTTGATAGAAAGCTACTGTTTCGATGGTAATATACGTGTTATGTAGTGTGGTACACCATTTAAAAATCGTTTTGTTTTGGTGTCAAATAGATAGAGAGTGGTGTACCTCATGAAAATATGTTACTTGCTGTTGTTTCCTTGGTGCATAAACTCTTCCTAATAATATGAAATATAAAAAATTGTACTTTTTATATCAAAGAGCTTGGAAACATGGCAACTACAGTGAGTAATAATAAGAAAAAATTGATGAACCCCAACCCGACCTTCAAAGACTGTCCCACCAAAACTCACTGATGATACACTATACGTTACCGCATATTTGGCACTGCAACAACAAATCGTTCCAGAGATACTCCGGAGTTTAAAAATTTATGTATTCAAAGATGCAGATTTGAAATGGTCAGCCATTTTACGCTATAGATCTCAACAAGCCACATGTGTTTCTTACTTTGGAAACTTTGATTTATCTTCTCCAAAAAATGAACGTTTTCACTTTGTAAAAGAATAAGACATACAATGATGAATGAATTATGGATCACCAACATTATGGCACACGTACACATATATGGATTTGCCGTGTAGAAATTATGAACGCATCTGTCGTGGTAAAATTGAATATTCAGTGGTAGAGGTATGGAAAAACATAGTGTTCTATTTGATCGATAATCGAATGGAATAACTTTTCTTATGGCGGCGTTTATGTTAGTTTCTGCATTTTTGTCGGGGTGATAATTTAATACAGTAGCGAATTGGGCTATCATAACCGTGGGACAATTTCACAGAAGCATCCACTGTTTTTGATTTCACTACATATAAATCATTTCCAGTTGCAAACAAATGCAGTTTTCTACAACTTGAAGAAAATAATACATAAACGGCATAAAACGTTTTATAGAAACTACACATGTTCAACACGCCGTAGATTAATTACAAATGTACTAAAATTCTTCCAAAGTCAACAATTCGTATATACGATTAGACACAAAAATCTACCAAGTGAGTTAGACCACCTCACTTTTTCTACGAATAATAGTACGAATTTTGTCCAGTCGAACAACTGTTGAACACATCAAGTCCTATAACTTTATTATATATGTATGTCATTAATTAAAATAATGACAAAATGTGTAAATTTAGAAATTGTAAGCAATTATAAATGTCAAAGTCACTGATTGTTCAACCTTGCAATAATAAAACAAAAGTTTTACAAACAAGTTCTGTCTCCAGCTGTTACTTCAGACATGTTAGTTTGTGGCAGTACCCCACTACTACAATTTGCTAGGAAAAGTTGTATTATATAGAGATAAATCATACAATTGCTTTTATACTTTCAAACTTTACAAAATTTTGATTCCATATTGTGTTCTCAGTTTTGTGCAAATGAATTTTATTAACTTTGAGCGTTATTAGCATTATTATTCCTTTCACATTGTCTGTAAAATTCCCTTTGAAAATCAAAACAAAAGGAAATATATTTTTAACGAGAATTTGCAATAAAAACCATTCTTGTTTTACACTGAAGTATGTCCATCCCTCTGTGTTAAGGGGAAAGCTCTCCTTTTATCCATCACGCTCGACGAAAAATTGCTATAATGTTTGTGCAATATTTACTCGGAAACTTAGATCTATTCTTAGATCTTTCAACTATTTAACTACTAAATTGTTTTTTTCCTTCGAACGTGTCACACGAAGAAATATCAACTCGAGTACAAACAGAAATCGCAAGGATTTTTGTGCCGTTGTTATTGATTCCATGAAATTTGAACCATCTCCTACCCATTCCAGCAACCGAAGCAACATATATCTATGCATTTATACAAAATACATAAAAGCACTCTTAAAAGACGAAGAAATAAAATAGTCCGAAAGAGATAACATTTTGTGTTGACTGTAAAACTACACCGAACAATTTGCTAGTGCTGCTGTAGCTGTTACTCCGTCTGATGGGTCTGTAACTTCAATCCCACTTACCACAATCAAAAGTATCAAATGTTGTTCACTCGCCACGTCTCACTTCCTGGAAAAGAGTATAGAAGCTTACCTTCACGTTGTTGTTACGCCCATTTTCTCTCATTGTTTTTTATTGCATCAGAGTAGTACACACATAGCTCTAACATCCTCCTAAATGGCTCTTTACATACCTAAATGCACTTTTGTATTTTGTAGCAGCAAAATAATAATGATGACAACATTCACTTCTTTCTCCATTTTTCATTTTCTCTGCATCTCTAAAAACCTTTTAATCTTGTTGGTCTCGTCGCAGCAGGCTTCCCTGTATACGTTTTGTCATTGGAATTACTTGTACTTCACCGAAAGCACTTTGACAAGAGAAAACAATATACAAACTCGTATATATACGCTTTCCCAATTCCTACAGCTGGTTGTTGTGCTTTTCCTAATAAAAAATTTGATGCTTCCCTTGCCACGCATATTGAAACAAAGTGTTCAACAGAACACACTACTTACACACGCACACTTTTTGCAGAGCAACCGACCATAGAAAAACCATGAAGCTAGACATTTTCTCTAATACTATTCTTCAGGAAGATGTATGTCGTGCCGCGACATTTACTGGTTTTCTGCTCCTGCCATCAGAGTTGTTCCTGTTTCTTTTCGTGTAAAGCGCAGAAAAACTTTTGACGCTGATGACGACAGTAATATAGTTCTTGCTCTCCAAAACAGACCATTTGCCCTACTACATAACATACTGGAATTTGTAGCTTCCACCCATAATATTATATTGCATGCTATAAAAAATCCAGGGAAGCTTACTAGCAAAAAAATCTGCTAGTTGTAGTTGTATTACCCCCACCATCACCACCACCACCGCCAGTGAAAAGACGAACAGGAATTTTACAAGTGTAAAAAGCGCACCTCTTCTACAAGGAGACATGCTGTGTCGTCTGTACTTTCACTTTTTTCTGTATTTTACACCATAACTTGAATTTTTCGAGGGTTTAGGTGTGAAAGGCTACTGCTTTTAACTTGCTTTACTTTCTCTCAATCGAGTATAGCTTATTAAGGAAAAAAGTTTTGCTCGTGGGGAGTTGAACCATGAGGAGAAAGGAAATAAGTTAGCAAATAATCATTCAGCAGAACTACTTACGAGGTTACTTGGCGGAGTACAATAATATCACTCATGTAGGTGTACTGCTTTCTTTTGAAAATACATTTTTGTCATTCGGTGCTAAATTCAATAATACTCTTATACCGTAATAAAATAATAATGCCATAAAATGTACACATGTGAACACAACAATGGGGACAGACTTTTATTGTGCAAGAAGAGAGGGATCATAATAATAAGACATAAAGTTTGTCAACATCAATTTCATATATATGTATTAGATATATGAAACAAACTGTTGTAATGGAATTTCGAAATGAAAAAAGAAAAGACGTTCCTCTTTGTTAATAACAGAAGTGTGAGTTATGGATGTTTCAAGAATTGTATGCTGATTAAACCATATTTTGGAAATGTTCGTATTCCCCCCTACTGGCAACCAGAGAACGTCAGATCGCATTTTTTGCATATCTCTTCTTTAGTCGTGCTACCGTTACGGTAGTCAGTAGTGAAAGTTTACGGGTATTATTTTCCTGATGGAATTGCAAATGCTCTCGTTCATCATATAATTGATGCTAATGCAGAACTTGTTTTGAATGCTGCCGTGGATTTATGTGAGTCGTAAGTCGTAATAAAATTACAAGGATATGTAGTAAAGACAAAAACTTTACAAAAGCTCTGGGCGTTCAAACTACAAAGGCAATCCGAAAGCATGATAGAGATGATGAGGATGATGATGATCATCAGCAGCAGCAGCAGCATCTCTGTTGTCGTTCCCCCTAACTGTCACTTATTCAAGTAAATAGTGCTTAGCTGAAATCCAGAGAAAATCCGTATGCAGTAATTTTTACCAGCCGCCCGTAAACTGGCTCGACTTTCTCTCTTTGACTACACGACGTTTTTCGTCATTACGGTCGTCATCAGAGGGTGCATGATTCAACGAGAAAATTATACAGAGAAATTGTATGCCTTGCAGGAAAATTGTACCTATTGCCATGTTAAATTGCATGTTTATGCTCCTGTCGTCGTGTGTTGTGAGTGTATGAATTTGTCGACGACAAAACATAGCCGTCTCTCTCTCTCTCTAAAGGATTGGATTTTCACACAATTTTTTACACCATTTTACACCCTCCCTCCCCCTTCTCTCTTAACTACAAATCCCATTGTGCAAAAAGTAACACGCAAAAAGTCTCTACGATTTCACATCTCACACTCTCCCTTCTCTCTCGCTTTCTCTTCCTCTCTATGTCCTTATTAAGAGTGTCTAAAATGTGATAAGAGCGATAATAATCCTATTTTCCTCGAAAAGTCGCCAACTTTCTCCATCATCCCAACTATTGTTTAGCTCACAATCCACAAGATCATTATCAAATCTAGCAGGAGCATCAAAATTTAATAAAATGCTGTTCCGCATGTTGTGTTTTTCCTGGCGTTAATGTCATTATATCAGTTTGTTAGAGAAATTTATACTCATAAAAGCTCCCTATATGGATACATGTGCTTCCCTTCCCGTATATCAAGTTATTTTTGAATTCGTGACGACAGGAATCTCTTATTTTATTAAGAATATTATATTACAATAATAACAAACGCCTTGGCAGAAGAGTTTAGCAGACTTTGCTTTATCCCCTTACAAAGATACACAACTTCCAACCTTAAATATATTGTTGGTAGTCGTGTTGATGTATAGTTTTTGGGAGACGGAGTGAAACATAAAAAGTAAAAGCAACAACGCTAAAGTAATTAAGTACAACAAAAACATCAACGCACCGCCAACATCGCACTCCCAGTAAGAAAGCAAGTAAACAAGCGGATAGAATCTAGTCACGCGAAGAACAGTTTTTGAAGAGTTTTCCTCTCTCCGTCAGAATGAAAGTATATTGAGTTTACTTGTACTTTTCCAGAGTCGCGAATCAGCCTCTCTCGATAATTTTTTTCTTCCTGTGTGGAAAGCCATACAGCATGTTTCCTCTTTTTTCCTCTCCCTTTGCTAATATATTTTGAAAGTTTCCTTGCCTCATTGTCTTCATACTTTTTTGGTTGATGTGGTCAAAAGAAGAATTAAAAGATACTACATGCTGATGGTAAGAGGAAAAGAAAGCGAGGAACGAGGAACAAAAAGAGAGAGAGAAAAAAAAGTTTAGCTCGTACAACTTACACACATACATATGCACTGTGTTTAGCTCAGCTTTTCTCGCAAGGCCTTTAGTTTTTAGCAGACTTTCCAATTTTATCTCAAATGACACAACATGAAAAGTTTAATAAATGTGAGCACATGGTGGCTGTGAGGTATGAAGTATGGCCCACTGGTATAAAATATGTGTAGTATTGAATTGGAACATTAGACCAAGTTTTTTGTTTGCCCGACAAGACAAACTGAGCAAACACAGCAGAACCAGACTTTTCTGTCGCTTTCACATTTTCAGGCTTACAGCTCGGGTCTGAAAGCAGTTATTGCAATTTTTAAAGGGAAAGAACGCGAGGGAGAGAGGGCTAAAACGACCTACTTTCTGTATGCAGGTTACGTTGGCTGACAGAATGACGTGTGCCGCGTTCTTTTGTAAAAGTATGGTCGTCCAAAAAAAAGAAGAGAAACAGGATACGGCCCAAGCAGCAATGAAAATTTCTTACACGCGAAATGACAGAATAGCGTCATTTCGGCGGGAATCGTCCATATTTCATATCCCCCCTTTGCTATTATTATTATTATTATTATTATTGTTAGCTTCCGGCGGAAAGAGTTTAGTAC
Organism: Callyntrura sp. NNG-2020; assembly: GCA_027744055.1. NCBI lineage: Eukaryota > Metazoa > Arthropoda > Collembola > Entomobryomorpha > Paronellidae > Callyntrura > Callyntrura sp. NNG-2020. The sequence goes on from JAHZNE010006118.1 coordinate 8,191, forward strand.
AAATAATCAAAAGCTGCTTTGTAAAACTGGTGGCAAAAGTTCTTAACTGTTGGGCAAATAGAGAGTGCAACTCGCACACACACACCGACACACACGACCTGTTTTAAGAATACAACTTTCAAGTCCTTTTAGCTTTCCTGGTAATTTAGGTTTTCTTTAAATGTCAGCAGTCTGTTGGAATCTGTTGGTGCTGTTGTACGGTTGCCACATAAAAAAGGTTAACACATGGCTTGTTCCCTGTTTTTACAGTGATCTTGTCGTTATGTGTGTCAGTGTGGTGGCGTTACATCCAGACTTGTTCCTGGCTCCACTCTGACTCTCACACATAAAGTTATTATAACGTTGTGCGCTGTTTTTAATATGCCCGTTAGTCGTGTGAAAAGTAAAGTGTACTTGCAGAAATTCCTCTGTCTGTTCGTTCGAGGAAAGACGTCGTTGAATTGTGTAGGGCTGCACAGTTAACTTTACTGAACGAGAGAGAGAGAGAGAGCAAGAAATAGAAGAGAGGGCACTCTTGTTGACACGATCGTGGTAGCTGAGTCTCTTCTCCTTGGTGTTCGGGAAAGTAAACTACATTGTGTCTCTCAAAGATGGCTATCTCTTAGAGACCCTTTTTTCTTCGCACGTCAACTTTTCTATATAGCCCATGTGTTTGTGAAGAATGAAAGCTGTAGAAAATATAAAGTGGAGCTAAAAGGATTGTGTGTAACTTTTAAAGGTCCCTTGGCATGGGAAGTCCATTTTTCGAAGAAACATGCTTTTTGTTTCATTTTTTCCGGACAAGAAAACGGAAATTGAGTTTCAAACTGACGCATTTCCATTTTGCTTTGTTTCGTCGTTACAAACTGTACACTTTAAGCTGTAGAAAATATCCAGGAAAGGGCAAAAAATAGGGGTAATGGATGTTCTTCTGTAATGGTAGTTGATGGGTGCTACAGCTACCTAACGACATAAATTTTTATGTTGACAGTACCATGAGCCAAGTCTCGGAGAGAAGTAACATCGCCCGAGAGCCAGGCCAGTGGTGTGTACATTTATGTAATAAGTGTTCTCGGGAACATGGACATCCCATTTGACAGCGATTTTGATGCTGTTTTGTGTCTTTAATGCAGTCGGACTACATGACTCTTGTTCCGTGGTATTACAGAACTGGTAAATATATTAACCTTCCCGTTTAGAGCTATAGGCACTTTCTTTTTTTATGCTATTCACGAAACGCTATTTTCTTTCTTAACTTCCTCCATAAAGATTTGATGTGGCTATTCATCTTTTTCAGTTGTTCGATCATTTTTCTTCAAGTTTCAAATTTTCTTACACAACAAACGACAGCAGCTTAATGTGAAGAAGTACTACAACTGGTCGCATTTTTCCGATTAATATCGCATGTCTGACGGCGACCAAAACAGCATTTGAATCACTTCTTTCTTCTCACAAACACCTCGAATCTCAACAATGCATATGTTACTTACTAATACAACCTCTCGCAGGTAATGTTGGTGTAGAAAAATGTGATTGGGGAATTAATCATACATGCACGGGAATTGGTATTGTTTACATTATGTACGAATTGTGAGTAACAACCTATGTAAAATACTTATGTTTCCCAGAAATAAAATTTAAAGGTTGTTACAAGTCCAGTCACATGGTTTAATTTGCTTCCTATATACCTGGTCCAACGGTTATGTGAACAAATAATGTTAGACAACAAAAGATGAGAAAGAAATGCACCTGACACAAGTAACCCACCTTTTTCATATACATCTGCCTATTTAAATTATGGAGGATAACGGCGGCCGAACCGGGAACGGCACATGGTATATCATTTATTGAAAAGGTGAAACATCCTGATTTTCCCACACGATATTTGCTTTCGGGCAGAAACTACCTCACTACCTACCTAAGACATTCCCCGTTATAGGTTCGGGCATTACCCATAATGGATAACATTCTGTTGATCTTTCGTAATCCTAGCTGCCTGCAATAAAATCAAGAAAGACTACAAACTGGATATTGCTGACGTGAAACTTAAAATATAAACGTACATGAACAGGGAAAAGGTCAGTACAACTCATACCTACCCGCGATGCAATTTATTGATAAACATTAAATGTTCAAAACAACCCATCGGCAACGAGTAAGAGGAGGAATAGCAATCAGCTCGTAAACTCTTCTATTCCCTCCGAATTCCATTGTTTTCGAAATAACTCTGCCCTCGTAAAATCCCCTGAAATGGGTGTAAGAGATAATCCATTAGCAGTCCAATACTATAGCGCTTTATAATTTTCTCATCCTTTCTTTTTTACGACGAACACCTCCGATTACCTAACATCCTCTCTCTCTCTCGTCCCAGTCCAGCTTTGGAAGATTTCGTTTCTCTTGTGTACATTCTTGCCCTATTCCAAACATTCTATGAATTGCTTTTCAATGTAAAGGATTATAATCTCGCCTATGACTATGTATTGTAGCTCCAGTAAATCTATTATGCTCGACCTCTCTTTATTTTAACCTCATATTTCATTTTGGTAGTCTGACAGGCCGTGGAGGACATGGAGGTTATTGAATAAACAATTTACAGAATACAACGTGCAAGTTCATAAAGCATAGTACGTGCCCGTCATCACAATGGTCGCCACTGGCTTTTGCAACGTTATTGCAATCTGCCAGATTTAATGAGTGCGCTAAAACTCACAATGCTATGCTGATTGTGAGTCAGGGTGGACCCACCGTGCTGCAAGGATTCCATTAGATTGCTGTTGCGGAACACAGAGAAGTTGTAGTTCATAATAATAATATTCCTGCATTATTCCGCTGTTCTCCCTGAAATTATACAATATAACGTAAATATTCCGCCGGATCATTAGCTTACGCTCGTGCTCCCACAATTTCATTTCTAATCCCCAAAAATCCTGATCTAGTTAGATTGCACCGCTTGTTGTGGCACTACTGGAGAGCCAGGAGCAGGGAACGTTTGCACGCTGTGGTATCTCAAAGTCTCTGGAATCTAATGACCTCGCATCTACAAATGAAATTTTGGTTTGGAAATATCTTTAATTAAGGTTTTCGCTGGCGACTGTACTGTACATCAATTGAATGTTAGAATTAGTTTATTAATGCAACACACAGCCCTTCCTTTTAGGAGTCACTGCAGAATGTGCTTTATCGTTGTTTGACAATTTTATTACAGAAATTTTATCTCTGTCAAGGAGAACATAAATATGTGTCTATGTTAGTACGGTTTTGTATTAAAATCAAGACCTTAGTAAAAAAATGCTGCTGTTTTGAAGGGAGAAAGGGAGTCCTATAATGTGCACTGCCCACATTGCCCCTCTAAGAAGAGATTCAGTCAGTGAAAACTCTTCCGTTGAAATAGAGGAAACCATCAAGCCAACCGATATCAATATATTCTGCGGTCCACCCTCTGATCAGTCAACATTATCCTCCCTTCTTTGTAGAAGCTTTTTCCGAACAGGCCTCACAATTTGAAAAGAAGTGTCCCTAAATTCTCCCTAATGCCTATCGTTTTTGTAATAAAAATAGTTTTTGTCAACTTTTTATCCTGTGTATATAGTGCTAGCTCAAGTTTTTCACCGTCAGTTGCACGAACGACTTCATCACAAGAGTAATACTTAGACAAAAAGTCATTTCAAAGATATCAATTTTCAGTGGCAATATGTTACATGTCGTTTCCCAGTCCAACTCCCCCAGAGAGTGAGAGAGAGAGTCAAGCGTTCAACTACATTGTCAAATAGCTTTCGAATAAACGTCATTAACAAAGTCACATAACGAGAAAGTGAGGAGGGAGATAAAAATCGGGAAAAATGGAACAATAAAAACTCGTTTATTGTGTATCTTAGTCTTGACAGAGTTGAATGATTGTTACGTGTCGTGTGTGGAAGCGTGCCAGCAGCTGCTTATAGCTACGTATTTTATTAATTCCAAAGATTTGTTCGCATATGAAAATCTTTACACAATAAAAAAAACTTTAACGTCAGCAAATAGGTCTCTTGAAAGAGAAATAATAGAAATACCGGCGTCAGCTTAAAACATGGCTATGAAAAGAAAAATTGAACTTTGTGCAAAGTAACGTCATCATGCGGTACGGTAACATATGAAGGTGCATTTTGTTCAAGGTTCCGACGTAAGAAGCTAATCTATCTCGTTAATCTTGCTAAATCTATGCAAATCTCAACTTGTCACATTAAGTACAAAAAACAAGCAAGATCATGCACAACAGGTCAAAAGTTTTACGACGTTCCAGTAGTCCTCCTCGTAAGCGGGTCCTTCTCTATTCATTACAACGTCTCTCTTACTTTTTTTCTTGTGAAATTAGATTTTATTTCTGCTTTTTCCATTTTCATTATGCATTACACGTCACTTGTCTAGTTTGGGGTATATACATTAAACATAGATGTGTGGGCGTGCAGAAAAGACTCACAACTCTGCCGGTCCGGTCGTCTTCTGTCGAGGGCGGACTACGCAAGCACTCACGTTCTGCCGAGTGCCAGACAGGTTATTATTAAGTAACTAGACCTGGAAACCTAAATAATAGTGTTTTTTTAATATTAAAACGTTCTTGCATTTTCAATTTCTAGACATTTACTCCGTGGTTTTTAGAAGTCCGCCAAAAAGTGTTTTAATTATCTGATCTGACTCTTCTAATTTGACGGTGACCGCCAGCGAAAGTGCATACGTATGTGAGCACATCAGGGATATCCAATTTTCCTTCCTTCTCAAGTTGGTTTTACCCAGCCTTCAAGATAGACAGACATGTTACATGTTGCTCTAACCTCTCCAACAGTTTTTCCTTTGAGGAAGGAGGTATATTGCCCTAAATTACGACCGCCAGTGACACACTGAAAAATTTACAAAAAAGACTGAAATGATATGTAATCTCCACAATCTCAAATTTTACCATGCATCTGACAAATAAAAGGTAAACATGTACGAAGTGAGTGCAACTCACTGTTGGCATTCACAGTTCTTGTGCCACTTCTAGCTTTCTTTGACGACTGTCTCAAGTCTGCAGAAATGCTCTTTTGAGATTAGGAAGTAGGAAGAAAATTAAATAGATCTCTTCATAAGCCTCTTTCCATATCGTCCCATCCCCGCACCATGATGTGATGTGATGTGATGTGGCACAACCAACCTTGCTTTCTAACAGCATCACCAGCTTGCATCCTCTTCCCTGCTACCACACACACACACGTTTATAAAAATGGTTTACCTCGTGGGAAATGAGAGCAGCACATAAAACATTTAGCGATGCACCTTAAAAATACCGTCTAGAAAAAATGAAATAAGAACCTCAAGAAAAAATAGTACAATTTACGGTAGAAAGAAACTTTCCTCCAGGAATCGACTCTTCCTGGTATCAGGATTTTTATGTTGTGAATTCTCCTGATGGTACAGGTATACTATGCATACATTACATCAAACCTGAAGTTTCCCTGTCTGTGTAATTTCCGTTTGCCTTATCTTAAATGGGTTTGGGAAAAACAACGAGACTTTCTATAATGTGTTTCTGAAGAGAAAGGTGAATTCTCCTTATTTTAAAAAGCAATTCATTTCTTTTTTTATTACAATACCTGGGAAGGGGGAAGTTTGTGGGACCGTTCGTGTTACACAAGACTACCTATAATAGGATAAATAAAAATAACTATTTTTTCCCGAAACAGGTAGGGATTTTGTAGTAAAGAATTGTTGGAGTTACATGAAATTGTGAATTAAGAGTTATAAATATTATATGCGCTCTCTGCTGAAATGGGGAGGAAAATATCCTCTAACAACATATATTGACTTTTTCATTTAGGACCTTTCATTCACCAGCAGCACAGCAGTAATACCAGACGAGATAAGCTTGCATGAGGAAAGCATAAAATAGAAAATGTAATTTCAAAAATGCCCCTTTTCGCTTCCTGATGGCACAAAACCTTCAGGTTTGTGATCATTTTCTCAAATTTCTGCGCTTGAAAAATAATGCGTTTTCACATTCGATTCGTCCTAAATTATAAATCCTGACTCCGTTTCTGGAACTACCACTACCTCCACTTGCTTCCACTTCCATCCCTTCCGTCTTCCCCTGTTTTCTTCCTTTTGTGAGTAACTCAAGTAAATCCTGTCCCGTCTTTTTCCTAGAAAAAGTGTGAGTTTCCTTTTAGACAGACTGTGCTACTATTTAGGGAAATCTTCGTGGGGTTACTTTCCTCCTTCCTTTTACATTTCCTTGCATAAAAGTAATAATAATAGTTTTATACACACAGTCAACGTCGGTAGGTTGCCGTAAACCTATCTTCCGATGGAAGAACACAATAGTTATTTTTATTCTGCACACACGTACTTCCCCACATGTACAATCACAACTCACAACATTCGTTACACTGCTACAACTACCATCATCCCTGTACAATCTAATAGCGAGAGTTGATAAAGTATTTCTCAATATCCTTAATTTTGAGAAAACCATCTTCCACAAGTTCCTTTTATTATTTCTAGTTACCAAGTTTGTATAACTGCTAGAAAGAGAGAGAGAAAGAGAAGAAGAAAGTCAGGCGACCGACTTATAAAGAAGAAACGGAGAGGAAGAAGAAACCTTGTGCAAAATAAATAGTATTTCATTTTCTACTTGAGTGTCTACGATTTATAAGCCTGTTATTATTATGCTGACTACTCACATAACGGCTACACAGCTACTTCTAATATTCTACTAGGGCTAGTGTAACGCGCCGCAATACACACTGTAAGGAGGAACGTGGGAGAAAGGAAGAGAAAACGGATACCGTGTTCTTGATATGTTGTTGTTGACGATGATGATGATGATGATGATGATATTGTCAGCGGAGAAAAAAGAGCCAGGATAGAGAAGAATAGGAAAGGGAAAGGAGGAAAAATAAAAAACTTCTTTCTTTTATTTTCTCCCTTTTTTATTGCCGCATATTACACAATACTACAAAGAGAAACAGAGCAACAAAAACCATTCAAAAACCATCATTATTTGAGCTTATACTCGTGCAATCAGATGTAGCCGAGTGGTTACTGTTGTTGTGATGACAGTGCCGATGGTGGTATTACAGGAACCAACTAAAATGACTCTAGGATTTTATTCCTTCCTCCCATTCTCCTCTCTCCTTTATCCTGTACCACTTTGAGTGAAGCGGGGGAAATGGTAAGTAGGTAGGTCGATGAGACCGAAAGTGACTGAATGACTGACGGAAAAAACGCACAAAAAGTGACTACAGGAAGAAATGTTGCAGGAAAATCTTGTAGCACACACTGCGTAAAAGAAATGAGGAAGGTTATTACAATAATACGATACAGTAACGGTGATGGCGATGAAGTTTTGAAAATTGAGCTCATTCCTGCGCTGTCAATGTAGTAAAGTACTTTATCTTGGCTACATATGCACAGAACGGCAAATACGCACAGCTTTGTAGCGGAAGGAGCTAAATAGGTACGGCAATATTGTTATTATCATTGCTTGCCATATTTCTTATTTTTCAGATGATGTTCCAACAAAAATGAAAATGAATAAAAAAAACGGGGCACACATTTTGGGAAGAATATCTAATGTGCATATATACTAAACGTAGAAGTATCTTCTTTTATCTAATTTTATAGAGAGAAAGTTTTATTCACTAGTAATAAATTGTTTGCGAAAGAGAGAATAAGTAATCACAAATGTTGTCAGTCACTATTTATTCTACGGGCACGGCACCACAAAAAAAAGAAAGTTTGGTTCTGGTAGATAATGAAATTAATGCAGTTTTCCAACTTTGGTTCTTCTGAAATTATTATGAGTTCCAAGAAGAGAAGCAAAAAACTGTATGACGGGTTTACCAAATGAATGTTAACAAATAGAAAGGACTATTTTGTAGTGAATAATAATGCGTGTTTTAACATTCTACAGCATTTGCCATTATTGCCCATGTGTGGCATTGGCATGTGTGGCTCGGTATATTTAACTGTACTCATACGTTTGTTGCTTTCCCACGGATGATCTGTTTGTCCGCTGGATTTTCCAGTATGGAAGAACGAATACTCACAGCTTAACTCGGTCTCCGACATGGCGTAATGTAGGGACTTAACTCCATGTCATTTTATTGAGCTCCTTCCAATTCTTGTACAGTTACTCTCCGGTCTGATGAATATTGATTCGATGAAAACTTGCTTCAGTACACGAATTTTCACATTGATCTATTTTGTGTAGGCGCTTTGGTTCAGTTCACTCAATAATTCTTTTGGGCTCGATGCATAATTTCGGAGAATGTTGAAAGAGCGAGAATTTGCGTGTAAGTACTGTGTGAATACAGAGTGAATCCTGATCTTTGAAGTGGTAGTGTACACAAGTCATTTTCTCTGACAAATTGCATTTCCTGCATGTGTACTTGCTCTACTGTCCAATGCTAACATTAATTTGCATTTTATTATGAAAGTTTTCACGTACTAGTACGTATGTGCACGTATTTACTCGCAAAAGTTATGTTTGTCAATGGTAATGATGCGGTTATACGGGAACTTTTCTGTGTGTAACCATTTCATACATTTCCCGTGCAGAACTGTGTGCGCACTGTTGAAGCTCACACGTTCCGTGATGTGATGCCGGCGAGAATGATGACAGTAATGAGGAGAACGACTAGAGTGAGAGGAGATGGAAAAAATAAATGAAATAATGGTAATAATAATATAAAGCGCAATTTCCCCCACTCCCGTCGTAGTACTACAGTGATACCTAATAATTTTCGCCAAAGCGCGGTTTTGATATTCAGTGGCTGATTATGTGACTTGATTACGCGAAATACGTGCACACATCTAATTTCCTTTGTTGGCGTATTCGCCCCATTGCATTTATCCTTACAGATGAAGAAGCTTGATTTTATCACCATTATCATGATGACTTTACTTGCTTGGTCGTAAAATTGTCTTCTCTAGTTCCTAGTTCCAGGCTGGATTATCTGCTCCAGCGAAGGCCTGGGCGGATTGGACCACTGATGGAGTGAAAGCACACATGGAATGAATAGTCCACTTGTTGTTGACGGATTTAGGCAATATGTTATGGAATCCGGCAAATTAACATTATCATTTCCTCTACCTTGCTTCAATCCTTTTGCATACTCCCACCAGCTGCCGTGTTTACTGATAATATTAACGTTTTCACTCTGAATACACATGTGTGAGAAAATCCGGTTTCTTCAAATCCAGCCCGTACTTTTTTACTGAATTCCCAGTAAAACCAAACCGCTTCAATGTCGGTGTAAAAGTGTGTTCATATAAGGAAGGTTACGATTTTTCTAGAATATCGGGAATATATGGTACAAACATACAAGGGCGGTACAGAAACTAGATCATCCACGTAAGAGAATAGGCATGGGGTGTAGTGGTTAAAACAGATTGGCTCAATGAAGCATTCTCGTGTTCTCCTATTTCTCTCTATTTTTTCATCTACACTTTCATCTCTCGTCAGATTCACGCCTTATCAGTGGATTTATATACTTTCTCCAGCCGCTTTTTCCGGGGCGTCGGAAGACAAGTGTGTGTATGTATCTTTAAGTAGGGCTTTAGATGTTGTCGTACATAATATTATTATACCTTAGGGTCTTTGTTTTAAAACCTTTTAGGAACTAATGCAATGTCTGTTATTAACGTTATTAGGCAAGTTATACGTATACATACCTATACACTTCAATAAGTATGCAAGCTTTATGGCACTTTATAGCATTTGGGCTCAATGTGTACTTGAGCACAAAAGACATTACGAAAGAATGAAAAATTACTCTTAGAGAATGGCTGAGCACACAGTGGCATATTTTAAAGGACAAAGTGCAGAGGTATATAAGTAAAAAGCTGGGAGAATGTGTTTAGCCTCGTTGAACGTCAAGGAAAACTGGCTACCTTTCAGGGTAATATCTTTCAAACGAATGGGGAAACCGATTCATTTATATATTTGCCTGCTAGCTGCTTTTAAATGACGATTTAACAGAACGACGCGAGGGATTTGGGATTCCACGGAAAAATGTATATTAAACAGCGTGTTGTTTCTTTCATCTTTTGCATTCTGATAATAGACATGATTCAATTTCTTGCATCCATTACCAGTGTGTACAACGTGTGTGCAGTTGAAGGAAAACGGGACAACCTACTACCTTCGAGATTAGTGGAAATACCACCACACTTTTCCCCATTATTTTTGCATTTGCTGCTAATTTCCATCCAGAGAAAAACGGGATCCCTTTCTAACTAACGGTTATTTTAATGATATCATTCGACGGTAGAATGCATAACCAATCACATTACGGGACGACTGCCGTGTAATCTTGCCAAATCCATTAAACACGCTACTTGGTACTTCTCATTATGGTCATTAAGTGACTGGATTTAGGAGTGTTGGTTAGACTTTGTAATAATACCAGTTTAATATTAAACTGCCTACGCCTATATAATTAACTAAGCTTTTGATGTACCTATACACGCGTAATGTACTCAATTTTTCCCGCAACAGCCCCCTGAGTGAGCTGACGAGCTCAAATCTGATTAGGGACAGAGTAAAATTTCTCGCAACTGGAGAGGTATATTACCGTATTATTTTCTGCTTTAACTTCATTATAAACTTGAATAGGCCACATAAAAGGGCGATATGCTTGTAGCAAAAACAGGCTCGACTGGTGGGTCTCGTTTGTTTCCACTTTTTAGTGGTTTTTGTCCTTTCCTATCGCCCCGACCAGAAAAGACGATAAGCCTGTCTATATCCAGCCCAGCCAACCATTCAAAATACTCTTAAAACTTTTGTTATTATTTTAACAGTCATTTGACGACCAAAAGCAACTGAAAACAAAAAGTTTGCTTGATTGAACGGTATAGCTTTTATAATTCCGTCCGTCCGTCATAGGGAAAATGAAACAGCGACGACGGAGCTGCAAGTCCTGACAAGGTGGAACTCGAAGCTGATATTTTTTTCTACTATTTTCTTTGAAATTCGCTGGGCTCCCCGTTACATCATCCCTGTGTGATGGGTATAATCATAACACACCGAACTGGATTATTGTAGGGTCAGAGTTGATATAAATTGTAATGCGCGTGAATACGCTCTGTTTTTATCTCTCTGGAGGCCACATGTACGAACTACAAAGTATACAAAGAAATAAAAGCAAGTGACTAGGTTATGTAGGCGGATTATTATACCATGGGGCATATGCGATAATACAAAACTCATGACGGGAATTCAATACAAAGCAAAAATATGGAATTCGCGATTACTGGGTGTGCCCTGCATACCCCATGGCCTATATGTATATATACAAATGTGGATACGGATGAAAAAGATTGCTCAGTTGAATTACTTTGTCCAAAATACGGATTCCCAAAGGAAATTGGATATACTTCATCAGTATTTACTTTGTAAGAGACAAAGAAAATCCTACGCAGGAAGGTATTACGAGGAAAGCTAAGTTCACCGCCATTTAATCTGTATCCGGGCTGCTGCAAGGCTGTCATCAACCTTTGTGCTTTGTGCATGTCCATCATTACAGGGGAAACATAACGGTTTAATATCAACATCAAACCAATTTTTCAAATGTAATCATAAACAGAGTACATAGCACACACACATGATTTCAATGCATAATATAAATGTATTAAAGAAACTATGAGAAGCTAGAGACAAGCTATAAAATGGGGAAAGAAACCACAATAAGACTGGTACAACCTGGTAGGTATATTTATTGCTGACTTTTATATACGTAGTGGAGTAAGACTAGTGCGGAGAATGGGGTTAAAAAAGTGATCAATCTTTGTGACTTTTTTCTATCTCTCTTTTTTCTTTTTTTCTATGTTACATGGCTATTTTCCCGGTGGTGTTGGATTGCTACCCTGGTCCATCTGGAATTGAAATATACTATCGCCTTTGCCTACTCTACCTCTCTCTCTCTCTCTCTCACCCGTTCGCTCGCCCATCAACATTTTTGGTTACTACTGTTCCAACGCTGCTTCTTAAACGGGATCTTTCAAACCCACTTTCTCCCTCTCTATCGAAATAAATGACGACGTCTACATTCATCGTGGCTGACGCCGACAACGACAACAAAATCACGATGGATCCATTTTTACGGTCTTTTGAAACGACAAAAAATTGCATCTCGCCTGGGATGCTGATGATGACGATCATGACTGACGACAACGATGACGATGCCATATGCTCTTAATATGAATACACAACGGGGTCCTTCATCACCGTCATCATCATCATGATGGCTCCTATTTTTCCGTGTACAACGGAAACATTTTCATACTCGCGCGCGTGTGTATATATATACATCATGCATACACCCAAATCCTACGACTTCATTCATCTCTCACATTTCCCACATGCAACGATCAATCCCTCTTAATGCTATAACCCTTTTTTCTCAAAATCACACATAAAAATGGAAATCCAAAAAAATCCCCATTCCCTCTCCCAATCATATTTGATTCTTCCTGTGTGTGCGACGTTTGGTGATATACAACAACAAATTGAAAATTCTTTCAAATGCTATGCAGATCAAAGGCGAGTGGTTATTTGGGGCAATCGTGTGCGAAATATGGACATCTCTGGATGTACTCTGTTGCTCTGCCAGTATTCTCCATCTACTCTCGGTTGCTGTTGATAGGTAAGCTCCAATTTTCTCCAATCATTCACTTTCACTTTTCCAAGCATGAATGCAAAAACAATACCAAAAGAAACAACAGCAGTAACAACAACAACAACAACGCAATAAGGTATGAACTTTCCAAAAAGAAATTTTCAACTTTCCCTACTTGTCCACTACAGCTCTTAGGTTTTCCTTTGGTTGCTTTCCCTTTCTCTATGTATTTTACTTTTACCCATTTTCCAGGAACAGCCTCCTAGTAGATATAGGCAACCTTACGGGTAAAAAGAAGTCGGACGACTGCTGCTGTTGTTGATCTGATAATATAGTATTCAATATGTTCGCAGTTGGGTTAGCTGACTAAGAAAAATTATCTAGAGATCGGTGAAGTGGTAGGCGACTAAAAGTAATAGCATGGTGAAAGGAAAAAGTAGTACGCAAATCGGCTGTCACAACACACTTCACACGTTCACCATTCATTTCTCTTGATGGTGAAAGTGAGAGGGAGCGAGTAAGTAAGAGGCTCTGTACTACGTATCTCTTTTTTTCTCCTACGGACGGAGTCCTGTGGCGGTGGTGGTGAAAGTAAGTGAATAAGTGAACAGAATAGAGAGGGCAACCGTACCTCTTTCTCGCCCGTTTCCCTTTCCTATCCATTTATCTTTTTTCTCTCTATGTGTATATCTATCCTTACAAACACATCAGCCCATTCTGTAAATAATAAGTGAGTGAAAATAACCCTCCACTTGATACAGATAAAGTCAATAGTAATACACACTTTAAGCAGCTCTCCCTTCTTTCACTTACCCTTTTCCTGCTCTCCCACTCTTTCATTCTTGGGTTACCTCCTCTGTCTCTCCTTCAGAGAATACACTTGGGTACTTGACAGCAAGGAATGGTGTAGCGGCTATCGCGAGAAAAAAAAGATTTCATTTCTTTAAAATATAATGGGTACCTACCTTCTCCTTTCCGTAATGTATCCTGCCTTCATCAACCACAGCCCGCATTTTAGAATAGATGGCGAGAGCAAAATGCTCATGATAAAACTTCTAGTCAATCCTTCGTTTCCCCTTGTTATGCGTTTGATAGAAGCCGCCACAAATATACGGGGAAGTTACCCAATATATAAGTAAGTAGGTAGGTATATTTCATTAGGTTTTTTATGTTGAGCAGTAGCCCCGCCACCATCAGTATTACTATATTACTATCACCTTATTCACTTGACCAGTCCCAGTTTTATTTTTTAATCTTGGCGAGGTTTCTGTTCCCACAAAAAATGTATAGCTGATGTGGTCTGGTGGTGCCCGTAGCGCCAGCGACTATCTATTTCGTTATTTTCTTTTCTTTTATGGCTCTTTGCTACTTGTTATCGACCACTTGTGAGACAGGTCGACCGACCGAAACTTGGGAGAAGAGGAAAACACCGCTACTCTCCGTGGTAAAAAAACGAGTCTCATATGTGTGCTCAACAATGCACACGGCTGATTAGTTTTTTCTTCTCAATTCGGGAAGGCTCTTATGTATTCCGATATTGCGGTTGTCAGCAAGAAAGCCTTCACGGATGTGCAACTACTCGGCGTATAAGATGTATCTTAATAGGTGCATCCATAATAGACATTTTTATATGTGCATATGGTTCCGTTCGGTTTACTAGTTAACGGCAGGAATTCTGCGTTTGATGATAGTCCAGAGCTGTGTGGTCCCTTCGGGTTCTATCATCATTCTCATCGACAAGATTACAGTATAAAAAAGTAACGAGGCGAACATGCCAGGGGACTTTATAAAAACTATTTTTAAATATGAATCGTATATATGTGTGCCAGGGTAAAAAAAATACGCAAGCATCTAGCTATGTATGTACTTTATGAACTCTACCATATAGATTTATGTAAGGTGTACATATACACATTTTTTATAGTTTCACATTCAGCGTACCAAAATTTGCTGCAACGCCGACAGTTTATTATTAATAGTATGGACCCTGCGCTGGCCCATTGGAGTGGTTGGTTTGTTGTCGTATTATGTTCCATTATGTTTGCAGACAGAACTTATTTACTATGACTCTTCTTCGTGAAAACAGGCATTATAGTGTACTGCCACTCTCCACACTCTGGTATCGTTAGGAAGACCAAAGTACCCGGACGAAGCAAGTTTTTAGTGCCGTTGTTTCTATTCCAAAACAGTAGCATTTTCCTAAAAAGAAAAAAAAGAAGAGAAACAAGATTTTTTTAGAAAAAATTAGGCACAAAATTTTGGAGTGGAATAGGCTAGAAACAAATAAGGGAAGAGGAAACAGCACAAATCTGAAGAATGACGGGGAAAGTACGCTTCTACTTGTTTTCTCGTTCATTTGTATAAAAAGATGAATGCAAAGTAGTAAGCGAGATGAATGCAGGATCATTATCATTAGTTTATGTTTGCACTAGGGAGGTAAGAGGAGAGAGGAGAGAGTTTAACTTGGGGTATAGCAACAAGGACGAAGGAAGTTACAAATTTCAAGCTATGAGCAAAAGGGTATGCATGCAAACAAGCAATAACAAACTAAACATCAACATCAAAATTTGACTATAGTTATTATAGAAGTTACTGCAGCGATGTTAACAAGAGGATCTTTCGTAATATGATCCTGCAACAAACCCGCAGTGGTAAAGCATAATGTGGTTATAATATCGGTTGCTATGCGACTAAATTATAAAAAAAAGTTTAAGCGTTTTTGGAAAGGATCAAGGAAAGTTGAGTTAAAAAATGTTTATTGTACGCAAAAAGATTAATCCATCCCAATGGAAGGTGTGTACAGAATTTAAAATATTATTGGCGCTCTGAAAAAGAATAGAGGAAACCTTTTAAGAGAAAGTATCTCCCAGTTTAACTGTGGGTATTATACTGCTTATTATTATTTCTCTAATGTACTGCTTCCTTGATGCGCAACTTTTGTGTTTTATGCAAAGTTTTTACTTTCAGCAGCGAAATAATTGCAATGTTATCAGGTATTTACATATTGCATGCGTTATTCAGTTTTACACCCATCAAGTTTATTGTTATCCTATTCTATTCCTCAGTAAGGATGGATTTCGCCTTTCACCATCCATCATCATTCCCCATTCCTTCTTCATATCTCCTAGCGTTAGTCTATGATATCAGCAACGGTATAAAGCAGCGTGAAAGGCGAAACGAAAATATTAAAATGGCGCAGCAAACTGTATATGCGCGACATGTAATGTGCGCAACGTCTTTCCTTTCACAAAACTACTGTCTCAAGGTAAACAGGGTAAATCAATGACAATAATGCCATTCAAAGGCTTCCAATGAAAGAATGAAAAACAATAAAAAAGAAAGCAGAGGCGGAGCAAACGGGAATCACTTTTATCAGCTAACAAACACTCCATCCTCCTACACATAAAACAATTCTAATCCAAGAGGAAAACAAAAAGATTAAGTTGAAAGTAATGAGCCATGTGTCGTGGAACTCTTTACCGCTTCAAGCATCTAGTTGTATATTGTCATGTAATTAACCACAAATCGTTTAGTAGGCATCTTAAGTGAATTATATGAAGTCATTAATGAGTCTAAATATACTTTTAAACGTCGAAAAGGGTCACAGGTCACAGTGACAAAACGTACATATTGTGTGGAGAGATTGGCTGAGGCAGTACCACTACTGGCGGTGTTGAATTTTGCCTTCCATTGCTATACCCACCGCTACTGCAAATGTTTTGGGAAACTACCGCTTCCTCAGAAAAGTAGGTGTATAATCTCTGCTTATGTGGAACTAGCTGGGGATGCACTAAAATTACTTTGACAGGATCATGTCCTAACTTTTAAAGAAAACAAAATTTCATATTTCTATTTTAATAAAAGCACACAAGATAAAGGGTACCAAACTCACCAATCCGTTTGAAAATTTGGAAGATGTATAAAAACTTATAGATGCAAGGCTGAAATTATCAACAAGTCATCTACGCCATAGCCGCCGCTATGCCGCACACGGAGAAAGCTTAGCGATAACCAAAATTCGAGCTTCTACGTATTGCAGTCGTGGTTATGTCTCTGTTTTGTCGTGTCTGTGGGGTATTGCGGTTTCGTTTTACCGTCATTAAAATTCATTCGATTTTGATTTCAACTTGTCGTTTTATTAACAGGGTAAACTAAAAGTAAGTAAAGTGAAATATGGTAGCAGAATGTAAGCGGGAGGTACACGTAATAGGAAACACGTTATTATGAAAGTCATTTCTCAAGTGTCATTCTTTTCAAGTTTAGTCATTACTCATTACTTCTATCTCTCATGGCCCATTTAGGTATTCTAGGATGACTTCAGCATCTCCCGAAATATAATATGGCATTTTTCTTGTTTTCCTTTTTCAATAATTTTTCTCACTTATTGTGTATGCTGTTTAGGTTTTAGTTATTTTCTACCACTAAAATAGTTGGTTTTCCAGGCTGCGTATTTCAAATTTTATGGTACAGAAAAAATGATCCATGAAATACGATGAAGCAGAAATGGGAACCGTAAAGGTAGAGCCGCAATGTATCTATTGTATGGAAGACCAGTTGTGTGTTGTATATCTATGAAATGTTGGAAAATTTTAGCAGCCAGTGTTCCGACGGAGATAATAAATTTTATTTTGACATCAATAACTGGCAAAGTTGAAAGAAATGAAATATAAAATGTGCATTTTTCAAACAACAGCATCTACATTGAAAGTGAGAAAACTGTAAATAAAAAGTACGTGATGAAGGCACAGAGACAGACGAGAATAACTCATGTTGAATAACAAACTCAGGAAAGCAAGGAGAATGCAAATACCTGACCCAGGGTGTCTGTAATGCGTTAAATGTGAAAACTTTAGTAATGCACATAAAATGGGACTATAGTTAAGCACTATATATTTGAGCATTTAGAAATATATCTAAACGTAGGTAAATACAAAGTTATTGGTTCAAATTTGCATATTGTTGCTCCCGGATGAAACAAATATTTTAGCATATTGGGCATACCTATTTTACAAGATTTCGGGCATTGTCTGGCTTTACAAGTACAGTATTACAAACAAGAAAGAAGACTTGTATACTAAATTTTAATACTTTTAATTAGATACAGTAATTATATTATCTAGTTCGTTTACAATTACACTTGTACCAACAAATCTCTTTGCAATTACACTTGTACCAACAAATCTCTTTGCAATTACACTTGTACCAACCAACAAATCTCTTTGCAATTACACTTGTACCAACCAACAAATCTCTTTGCAATTACACTTGTACCAACCAACAAATCTCTTTGTAATTACACTTGTACCAACCAACAAATCTCTTTTCAATAAAAATTCATCGTCTGTGTGGTAAATATGTCAAAGCCAATGGTATAGTTCAGTTTCTAACAAAAGATAGAACCCAATTTAAAAATCCAATATTAAGGATGGATTTTGGATTTCGACAGCTTGTATGACATGTGATTCATTGTAATTTTCAAGAATTGGTGTAAGAACCACTAGGTTTAGGACGATTGAACGATTATCAACGGTATGTGACTAATGGTATTTATAAGTTAGTTAGTACTCTTCACTATATTTAAAGAAAGGAGAATGCTGTTCTACATGATAATTTGTTGACCTGTTGGGCCAAAACGGTAAAGTACTGATACAATAAAGGGGAGTTTTCAAATTATTCGCTTCAAGTCTAGTTATGTCAATTTTTCAAGGTAATTAATTTCTTTCGCAAAGGGTCAAAATCATATTTTTTACATCAGGCTGACTGTGACGTACAATCCTGAGGCGATATACCATTAAATATATTTATAAATCTACTACTGTACTAATAAAATAAACATTTTCTTCCGTTGTCAGGCCTTGATGCATCAACTTGCACCAACTCTTCTGAATTTAACTACGTATTGAGCTACATACTACCATGCACTATATGCATGTGGTGTGTTACACAGTTGTGTACAACAGTGTAAAACTCATTTCATATTCATTTGTCTCTTTAAATGGAGGATGAATGCATGGACACCTCATTTGTAGCAGCCGAACTGCTGAAATCTAACAGCTCCAAAGCAAAAAAAACTTGAGCCCAAAGCAAGCATTTTTAAACCAGCTGCTCCAAAATTCGAAATGCATTTGTACTTGCAAGACCTACTTTATCTGCCGCTAATGAAGACAAGCAGTTGTATACACACCTACACCCGTCACTAAAATGAAGTAATGACTGAACTAAAAATATCCCAGCTGAACATCTATTACCATATTTTTCAAACCATCACATTTAATACCCTATCGAGTGTGCGTATGTATGTATGCACAGACCAGATCTATTTTTTTACCCTGGCGTCAGTACACAGTTTTTGCCCTGTTTCAACTTCGCAAAAAAGTTTATATTTGCGGTTGGTCAAGAGTTGCTTGATGTAAAATTAGACTGTTGAATCCCCAGAATTGAATGGTTTATATTTTCATGAACATGTTCGGTCAACAAGCGTAGGAAAAAGTCTTCAATTTTACGCACACTATGAGTAAAACAAGAGTTTTTAAAGCCCGTACGTAGGAAACTATTTCCAATGAGGCGATATCAGTCCACTGTAAATAAGGTAAACATGGGATCCGGGGTTATCGTTGTTGATAGTTGACTGACTGCTTGATCGTTGGAAATTGGTTAAACGCAGAAAGGCCCAGCTACAAGTTCCTACATACTTTCCCTAGGGGTTTAGATAGATTCGCCTTTTCCCGTTATTTCTTCATATACCAAGCAAACTAGACAAGTTGAAAGCTGTCCTGCTATTCTCTCTAATGGGTCGATGTAAAAGCCGATGTCGCCATTGAAGCTGAAAAGAGACTAGCAATAGTGGACCAGCAGCGAGTCTTTTTTAACGGGAAAATAGAAAGGGAGAGGGAGAACGTTAAGCGAGTTTGTTATACGCTTTCACTTTTGGTATATCACTTGAGTGATTTTCTCTCTGTATGTGTAAGAAGAGAAAATAACGCCAGTTTCCTATGAAAAGGTAATAATAGAGAAAAATCTTACAAAGTCAAAGTGCAGATATTTTTCAGAAAGTATACACTACGCGGGCGATTGAACATGTAAAAAAGAAGGGAAAAAGGGAATCAACGTCGACGGAGCAATAGTCGCTTGGTCAGCCAACCGTTTAGTCAATTTCGTCTCAAACTTGCTAAGAGAATGAAAAATTTGAAAAGGAACGAGAAAACTTCCCTATTTAAAAAATAGTTACCACCGAGCTGTACATAAAGTCAGGGAAGAATTTCGATCCAGATAGTTTTTTAACGTTCCAAAGGTACTCTCTCCTCACTCCTCTTGGGGTTAGGGGAATTAGCAGATGGTGATAATACGCAGGAATAACTGAAGCATTTTTATTTTCTTCACCAAGCCACGCTACCTCAGTGGTTCAACAAGGTGGCCAACTTCACTGGTTTACTTAGGCATCCAGAAAGCTAGTAAATAAATGACGGTTTTAAGCAAACACAAAAGGCATGCCTTATACTGTAGTGAAGCACGTAGGTTCAATATCCTTGGCTTTTAGTCCAATACCGGATGAATAGG
>JAHZNE010006119.1:0-10737 GCA_027744055.1 Callyntrura sp. NNG-2020
GCGGCTCTGGTATAATACTTTTAATGTACTGCAAGCGATAGCACGCATAACCACGTTCTCCCTATTTACTATATATTGGCTGCTTTTTGGGGTATATTCACTCTTACTTCAACAGCATTTTTTAAGCTATGTAGTTGAAGTAGGTACAAGCTGTACGAGTATATTTTATGAAACCCCCTGCTTTCAGCATTAGTCTCTTTTCAAACTTTATGAGAGAGAAAAGTTTCGTTTCCTTCTCTCTTTGTCCTCAACTACTCAATGACTTTGAGGTTATGTACAAAATTTGGCGTTACCTATTTTACATTGTCAACTGCACCAATACGTCGCTAAGGTAACAGAAACTTTACAATAAAACTCAAAGTAAATGGAGGTTACCATGTCATGTCATGTTATGACGTATACACTGTTTCACATTCCTACATTTTTTAGATAAAATTTTTATATCAATTTGTAATTTCGCGCTATTGTATATTAAAATCTCTCATTTTAAAATGGGGGGGTTTGGCAACAATCCCTTCGAGCATCTCCGGGAAGACAAATCCTCCCATCCTACTAGTGGCACCGTACCTGTCGATAAGCTAGATATACGAACGGCCGTAAATTGTAAATTATGTAGCTTCCCACTAGCTAGTCCTACAGATGGCAAAGGAAAGAGAATGATAGCACTGGTTTCTGCCGTTTCACTTCATTCTATGTTGTACTCTTCAACGACATCAACGTACACCTTATTTCCTCGAGAAAAATATATTTTCTCAAAGATGGAAAAGGCACTAAAAATTGTATTATTTGCCGCCTTGCTATTTTGGGTGGGGACTAACGCTCTGACGTCTTCTGCAAAAAATGCAGCTGTTATGAAGACCAATCTGCAGGAGATTATACAGGAACAATGTGAAAAACACCGTAATCTCCTCTACTCCAACAACCCTGCAACGCCCGAGAAGAATCACCGATTCTCTATCATTACCTTGACCGACCTAACTTCAAATAAGTCTGACGTGTCCTTGAGGAAGGAATTCGTCACTGAAACTCAAGGAAATAATTTTTTTCAACTTCCATGGATCCCCTCTAATTCTGGACCCGGCCTGATGCTCATTGAATGCCAATCGTTATTTCCAATTCGACTCTATACGGAACTTTTGACCGAGGTGAGAATTTCGGAAACGTGACACCATTGAAAACTACTTTAACCACTGAGCATTGTTATTTTGTCTAATACGAAAACAGGAAAAGATAGTCGACCTCTCTGTCAAAAATAAAACGAAAAAATTATACACTGGGGGCTTTAAAAGGTTCCGTACGTTTCCCAAACACTTTTTTGTTGAATCCGTCTTGGTCGAATGGAACGCTTCTTCTACACCACTCTTCTTGAACGCTACATGTGTGCTAATGGAGACGTCACCTGCATCTGATGTATTTTCGTCCCGGTTTATTTTCTCCCTCAATCCAAATGCAACCGAACAGCCAGGGAAGTCTGGTATGAGACCGGACAACTTGAGCCGTTTTTACTTTTCAAAAATAGGCAAGTTCTATTTAATCAAATAAGTTAATTAGTTTGACAAAATGTAAGAGAAATGTCTACAGTGAATAGATTTGGAAAGTCAGTTTTCGTTTATTCTTTGTAATGGAAAAGGTTCAACGCATAACGTCTTACAGCTCTGTGCTCCAATGCTAATTTGGAGCAATGGAGACCCGGACCAATGGTTGTATGAAACCCTGCTACCTCAACCCAAGACCGATTTGCGGAAAAAAAGAAAAATAGGCGAGCTTAATTATAAAGTATTTTTATCCTGGCAAACTTTTCGACATTTTATTATCAACATGTTCCTTTCACAGACACTGCAAACCCTTGGCTAGTTATCATCCTTATCCTCCACCGTCTAATTCTCTTTATATGTATTGGTGGTATCATCATATATTCATTGTCAAGAAAAACTGCAAATGTGGATCCACAACCTCTGGAAATGGCCCATGTGAGAGAGGACGCGGAGGACATAATGAATCGTGTTTACTTTTGGTATCACATTTCACAATTAAGGCGAATTAACGCGGCATCCAAGTACCTCCTCTCTACGATTTTTGAGGAAAATGATTACGAACTGGAGGCTGATGAGGCTCTTTAAATGATAACATGGTCCATTGTTTTTGATTTTAAAGAAACCTGCTTTATATAATATTTTTTTTCTCGTCATTCCCCTTTGTCATATGCTTTTTTTAAAAATCGCCGAGTACCAAGAAAATTTTGGTGTGTCGTTAATGTATTTGAAATCGGCATTAGCTAGATAGTAGAAAGTATACAAGTACTTCAAATGTACATATTAGATGAGTTTGTCTTCAAGGTAAAATTCCATGTTAATTTGAAATGATAAGGCACTTTAAAATAAAGGAAACTCCGTTTCAATCTTTAATGTAATAACTTTCTTCTAACACGAATAATTTCAGAAAAGTACTTCAAATTCATTTTACGCTTCTGCATATTTATTTAGACTATTTATGAAACAAGTTGTAATTTAAAAAATGATTTGTTTTACTTATGTCGCCAGACTAAAAAATAACAATGAATAAAAATTACTTTTCAAAATTACATTTTTCCATTTCCATTTTTCCATACAATGATCCATTTTTCATAAAGACGTATAAGGCGAAACTAGTGCCAGTTGCACCAGCTAGCATTCGCCTCTTTCTCTGCAAATAAAAGTGAATTGTGAATAGAATCAAGGTTTTGTTTTGCATGAGACGTTACCTTGACAAAGCAATACTTCTTTGTTTACCTCATTCATCAAGAATATGTCAGTTCGCACCGATTCTTGCAAATTCTATGTATATCAAACGCAACACAAATTGCAACGATATAGGATTCACTGGTGTTGAACATATGTTGAAAGATGTTTTAGGTTTTTCTAAAATTTCAAAATTAAAAATGAGTATCATAGAATGATTAAAGAGTCGCAATTCTAAACACTGTTTCAGGTAATCATTTTTTTTGCCTGGCGCTTTTGTAATAACTGACGAAGTATATATAATCTAGAGAAATATAATGTCGTCAGAACCATGCCCTCTGTATAACAGAATCGAACTGTATTGACAAGTTTTTAGGCGTTAGTACAAATTTTCTAAGGTATTCTGTTCTAAACGTATTCCCTTAAGCAAACTTATACACGGTCAATCCCAAAATTGATGTCTGGCCTTTATTAAAATAGTTTTGGTCATATACGGTAGCCAATTAGCAGAACATTTAAGTAATGTCCATGCATAAGCTTCTTTCCTTCACCTTCTTTGATACTGTTACAAAAGTACCAAAAAATACTTCAAACTTTCATTTATTCTCATCTACCGTTGGTTCGTTTCTATCTTTTAACAATTAGGGTGCGACCAATTCAATAGGTAAACCCATTAGTATCCTGGAGGTGACCTTGCAAATTCCAGCTGATGAACAAAGTGTTAATTAAAGCTTACATTATGAATGAGCATTGTCGACGACTATGGGGAGTGCGAATATGACTTCAATTTTAACCCGAACCCTTTCATTACGCCCTCGGGTAAATTACACATGTAAGGTATATGTCAATAAAACTTAGGGGTTTTCCCTAACGGAGAACACAAATATGGCGTTAGTTTTACCCCAACCTCCCTGAATTCGTCAGCCCGGGGAAAAATACACATTTACCTAATATTTTTTATCAAACATAACACAAGGGGATTTAAGATCCCAAGAACACTAATGTAACCTTATTTTTGCACAAGTAAAAGTTATAATATGAACCAGGGAGAAAAATACGAGCGAAGTAAGACTGACGTTTAGTTGCAAGTTATAGCGTAATGGCATAACTTGGTTTTCTTTTTACGCTTCTGTATTTA
This sequence comes from Callyntrura sp. NNG-2020, assembly GCA_027744055.1. Taxonomy (NCBI): domain Eukaryota; kingdom Metazoa; phylum Arthropoda; class Collembola; order Entomobryomorpha; family Paronellidae; genus Callyntrura; species Callyntrura sp. NNG-2020. Next base: position 3,856 of record JAHZNE010006119.1, read on the forward strand.
TTTGAATCAGTTTTGCGCTCCTGTAAATAAATGCCAGGAACGGCAACGGTCATACGTGTATTCCAATAAATTATAATGATGATTTATGTTGTAGTGTAACGTCCGTTGAATACGTAGGAATTGCAATTTCATTTAATAATTGTTGCAATGCTTTCATATACGTCATGCTATTTGTCATTACTGTGTAAGATGCTGGGTTTTTCTCTCTGTATTTTCTTTATTAAACGAATAAATAAATAAATAAATAAATAAATATACAACTACCAAAATTTTCCAATTATATTTGTGTATTTTACTTTTCACGTCTAACATTTGAGCATTTCTGTTTTGGTGTAGGCATACAATCAGGGAGAAGTCAATATAACGTTAACCACAAAAGCAAAAAAGTAAAGTAAAAAAATGTTTACATTACATTCATTACATGTGCTGGTCCGCCTTTCTACCACCAAACTGTGCTGCCAAAAATTATATATATGAAGAGTCGCATATATCTTCCTCACAAATCGTCAACTTTACGATTTTCTCTAGAAGCTAACAGCCTAAAAGTTTGTTTTACATGCACCTTTACACATTGCGTCTCAGAACTAGCGTATATATTTTCCTGATAACATGCTAAGATGTCATCCAAAATCGAAATTCGTCATCTCAAAGGACGGAATGCTTCATGAGCTCTTCATCGGAAATTGGCCAGCGAAATGCGAGGGGAATGACGTCATACATAAACAAGCCCCTAAAGAAATATTGTGGAAACGGACTTTATGATGATATGTATCTTTGATCAACAGCGTATAAAAGATATGGTATTTTACAGACAAATGCTATTGGACATGTAGTACACTGAGCTTCTCCAGAAAAGTCATTTAACAAAAGTACAATAACAAGTGAAATCTTCACAGTTACACATTTGCTCACCACTTGTTCATTCATATTCATGCTCCGGGGTGTTAGGTTGGAAAAAGTGGAAGATAAACCAATCTTGGGAAGTGAGTGTTGGTCTCCCTCCAATGGAATGACATCACTTCTACCGTGTGCGGGGATTTTTGCCAAAAAAATGTGACCAAAGACAAAAATTATCACCGGAAATCCCCACAACAAAATTACCACAGAAAAGAGTCGCAAATGACCAATTTCTTAAAAACTAATAGATAGCAAAACTTCATGAAAAATATACTAATATAACCCTCTGTTACTCAATGTGTGGTTTTTTTTTAAACCTGAACTTTCCATTGCATATTTTTTAGCTAATCCCAGTCATTGAAATTTTCAATGAAAACGGAACTTCTCAAATTGTTAATTTGAGTTCTTGCGGAAGGATACAGTCCTCATTGTATTCTTTTGTAACTCCTACAATTTCAACCTCTGCATAAGTTTGAAAATTGACGTCTTTCATCACTACTTGCTTCGAAACTGTGTTTACCCCATGTTTCAATATTTTTTGGGGTTGAGTGTGTTATGTATGTGTTCACTAACGGAATATTTATAACCGCTGCAGGTGCCATTGCAATTATTGCACTGCTAAGCACATTTAAAATGCAAAGTAGTATTTCTAACTGAATATATTTGATAAGCAATCCGTCACAAACTAACAATTTATGGGTCCCTTGGTTGCTTTCTACAAAAGGAAAACCATAGGAAGACGCAGACATCTTGATTTGTTACTTGAACAAAAGAAATGACGATGTTTCTCAGTAAGAAAATATATTGGTCATTTCACGCTGTGGTCTTTTAGACATGTGGTAATTCTGAGCTTGTGCTTTCTGTCTTGGTCATTATGATGCCCAGTCACCCACTTCTACGAATATTCAAGAAGCCAGTAAATTTCTGGAGCGTCGTCCTCGCGCTCGAGTGAGACCGATCATGAAGACGAACGAGACAGGGTTGAGAGTTTCTCATCCCTTTTTTGGCAAAACGTAGTACACCTCCAGCAAATTGCGGTGTTGTCGTCGTACGATCCCGACCAGGTCGTCTTAAAGATCGATCGAACCGATTACCTCCGTGAACCATAAATAGTCCGGATGGGGAATGCCAGCCTCTTTCCATTCTTTCGCAAAAGTGAAAATTGACTAGCAAATTTATTTTTACATGCCGCCACGAGAAATAAGGGTTTAAAACAATATTCTCAAGTGTTGATTATTTACACAATTTTTATTTTAAAATATGAACAGTTTTATGTTCATTTCTGCATCTGGTATTATTGTCTCTGTTCATTCGAAAATCTGGGAAAGAAAAGAAATCTTATATTCTTTTCGAAATAATTGTGGATTGTATCATAATTTTCAGCAATTTATCAACATCTTGAAAAACATGGTTTCCTTCAGCATTATACTTTGTCATGCAATTTAGATTCAATTGAGAAAAAATTGAATTACCAATTACAGTAGCATAACTTGTCGTATGTACCCCGAGGCTGCAAATGGGATACAACACGAGTTGACTGTCATTTTCCCCAAAATTCAACCACAACATAGACATATAGTGGCGGCATATTGATTACCCCTTTACTCTCTCTCCCTCTCTCTCTTGCTGAAATGCCGAGAGAAAAATGAGTGGATGGGAAATTGAATTAAAGAATACATTTTATAGCTTTTTGATCACCCTAAGTGGCAATACGAATCCACTTTTAATGTACATACATGAAATCAGAAACACTTTTCGCTTTACATCCAAACTGAGTTTTGGTCTACCACTTACCGGAATAGGATTAAATGTACCCTGTTCTCAATATTGTTCACCCCTGATCTTTTTCCTGTTTTCACCGGACATGTATATCGCTTGACGTCATTTCGGTAGAAAAAACCGAAATTCTCAAATTGGAATAATTTTATCGCCATTTGCTGTAAACATTGACTTCATTACTCTCTGCGTTGTGTATTCGTTCCTGGAAGTACAAATATGTAGAGATTAAAATGTTTCAATACTTCGGCGATTCCCCACAGGAGCCGTTAAAACATTTTTTTATCCTTTACGAGACATTATTGAGACGATGAAATCTATTTTATTTACTCATCTTAACTAATTTTCTATTCTAATATAATGTTTAACAGTTTGCTTGCATGAAAAATTTAATTTTAAAAACACTCAAAACTCTTACCAGAGACTCCGGAGTCACCGAAAACTACGAAGATAAACATATTTAAACTTTAAAATACCCTTTGGTGTTATAAGGGTCACCCCAGTAGTGGTAAAACCTAACAAAGCGATAGAACGTCTCTGGAAGTAACTTACATTTAAAGCTTACATGGCACATCAGCAGATGCATACTTCAGCATATACTGAAATATCAAACCTATAAGGTAGCGCAGTGTTGTGCAAAATATAAAAGGGGAAGAATAAACCAACGGTTGTGAGAGAGAAAACAAGTCAGAGCTTGCCGGTGATGATAATGATAACTAAGCTGCTGTGGATAGCGAGCGGAGATGACAAAATAAGGGGAAGTCGGAGCAGAACTGCTAGTCTGTCTGTCGGATTTATAAACCAAATTGTTTTACTCCTGCTTTTATGCTTGTCTGTATTCAGTTTATACACACTTTGAAAACATTTTGAAATTATGCCCTTGTCATACTTTCTGCTACTTCCGACAAGTTACGTATTAACAAATACGTTTATTTGCACGTACCTTCCAGGAACGACTACGTTATTGTATTTTTATGCATGAAATGCATTTGAATTGGTTGGCAAATATAGTTTACCAATAAACTGCTTATGTGTAAGAATATATAATTTTCTCATGGCAGCGCCAATGGAAGCCATACATGAATTTAGCCGCATAATTGTACTATGTCCACATCTTAACGGCTCATCATTGTGTGTTGGTTTGACCTGATATTCCACTTGTGCCGGTGTTGTGTTGATCGTAAATTATAACCAGAGACTCTGTTTCTAGGAAAATGAATATTCTGTACCTTCATGAAATCTTGTTTTATTTCTCTCGTTCATTTGACGCCAACTTTTGTTTAATGCTTCCTAGTTTTGAGGATTAAGGACCATCAAAACCTATTTTCCATTTTTATTCACATTTATCTAATTTCGTATTGCTATGACGGCAGTACAAACAAACTGATAGCAAACAGAAACTAAAACCTACATCCTTCAACAATTGTGTCGGAAAATATTACTCTATACTTTGGAAGTTTTGTTGGCATAATTAAAAGTGATACTAAACTTAAAATAAAATACCACGGAATATAATGAAACTTGTCTACTCTCCTCAAGATATTTTTTAACATTTAAACCAACTGGAAAAAATACCTTTGTGGAAATAAAAAATAAAGTGGGGCTTTGCAGTAACAATTGTATTTGCATTTGATTCGTCTAAATTGTTATTTGAATTTGTAGTAAAATCTTTACTTCCCAATTTGATCAAACTATTATGCACAGTCAACACATTAATTTGATATGTAAAGAAGGAAAATAGGCAGGCTTATCAATACTCGCTAGACACTAAGCCCATTTAACGAGCAGTTATGTAATGCATTACTTCATATAATTGAGATAAAAAAATCCAGCATCGCAATCGTTACTCGATAAGACTCGATAGTAACTAAATAGTTCCGCATTCATCAACTCGTCGGATAAAAGCGCAAATCTCTATAACTGCATACATAAACATCTATCTGGAGATTTATAACGGTTTTTGCACTTTCTTTCAGTTTACGTAAATTAACCCCTTTTTATACCTAATTTCAATTTATGTACCTATTTCAATGACTATCTATTTGGCCAGCTTTAAGCCCCTTCAAATATTATCTAAATGTAACAAGTCGATAAATTTATATCATTGAATCACCGTGATGTTTAAATACCTTTTATTCGCGTGACACATCGATATATCGATAAGGGCATTTAAACGGTATACAAATTTTCCACCGCCAAGTACCACGTCTACTTGCACGCGTAGCAAAACGAAAGGTACAGGCAAACACGAACAACGACTATACGTTATAATGGAAGGAATGACGCACACACTCTGGTATTCGTGCTTTTCAAGTGAAAGGTAACACTGCCGGATCTTTGTGCTATCTGCTGAGCAAATTGGAACAGTCCGAGCTTCCGAGAATGGACGAGACTGGTGAAAAAACAAACTTTTATACAACACAGCTGCCTCCTCGTTGACGTATGGAATGTGTGCCGCATATACATGGCACAGAATTTATGTCGTATACGTTATACGTTGACTTGTATACATCTTTTAGTTAGTTTTAAGACTTTTAGTTACGGCAAATATGTTTATTTCTACTCGCACACTACTCTGTCATATAGGTTTATATATAATACAACGGTTGTGTTGGTTTTTGTAACAATCAACATAAATCGTAAAATATTGTTGCTTAAAACCACAATCAACGCTAGAAGAGGTAGTAGAGGAAGTGTTTAACAAACTATATTCTGTTTCAAACAAAAATTGGAACAACAGAAAACGGATATTGGAAAATTTGGATTTTTAAAAGACGTCCTGCTACGTTTATGCAACACTATGGTTACATGTAATATTCTGGCGTGCCAATTATTTTAGTAAGATTAGATGTACCCTCTCTCAATATTATTTACACCTAATCTTTACCCTGCTTTCACTAGCCATTTAAATCATTTTACTTCGTTTCCAGCATAAAAATAAATAAATTTACCGCCGTCCGCTGTAAAGAATGACTACACATAACTTAATGTTGTACATACCTTACATGGAGTAAGAGCACATAAATTTAAATGTTTCACTAATTCAATATGATGGCAGAGACGAGGCGTTAAAATATTTATTATCCTTTACGATACAATTAATGACAACGGGCAAACGTATTAACCAAAGAATGACACAAATAAATGTCCAATAGTTTTTTTCTCAATATACTGTGATTACTAGTGCTGCAATTAACATGTTGCTATAATGCCAAAAAAATGTATTTATTTATGCCTTTAAAAAAGCCAAAATGTGTGGTCAAATATGTAGTTATAGGATGACATATGTTCCTAAATGCAAAATATGTGTTTATGTGCTTAAACCTCAAAACATGTGACAGAAAAAAACATGCGCCTTCCAAAATTGTTATAATACCATGATATATCCACATTATATACATGAGCTCGTTAGAATGAACGCTCAAATTATGATTTTAAATAATTATTGCAAGCTTATAGATTACAGACTGTGCATATTATATGTATATCAGAAATATTATATTATGTGTAATCAGATAAAAATATTAAGACCTTGCTTGCATCAAAATATTAAATTTATATAGAAACAATGTTCTCGTGAGAGAATCATGAAGCAGAGAAGAGCTACAAAAACAAATTTAGAGTTAAAAAAACCCTCAGGTCTATAGGGGTCTCCCCAATTACAGTTGAAGTTGGCAAAGCGATAAAACGTCCTTGGCTGTACCCCAATACCAAATTTCTACACCTTTTGTCATTTAAAAATGTTTCTATTACCTATGGGGCAGCGTGTGTGTTAGTGGGATAAAAACAAAAACCTGGATGAAAAACAAGAGATGTACATGACACCACAGACTGAAACATCAAACATATAATGTAGCACAGTGCTGCGCTCAACAAAAAATAAGAAGAATATACGCAGAGAGAGAGAGAAAGTGAGAGGGAAAAGTAAGAGGTTGATGGTGATGAGTAGAGACTCTATTTCTAGGAAAATACCTATTGTGTACCTTCATTCAATCGAGTCCATCTTTATTATGTGGACGTATCGTGATTTTTTAAGCCGATTGGAAAGCACCTATTTTTCTTTAATACCTTCTATTTTGCGGTTTAAGCACCTAAAGACCTTTTTTGCATTTTTAGTCACCTTTTTGGCTTATTTTTTGCAAATAAGTAGAAAAATTTTAACTGATATGACGGCAGTACAAACAAACTGGTAGCAAACAAAAGCTAAAA
>JAHZNE010006120.1:0-12079 GCA_027744055.1 Callyntrura sp. NNG-2020
CCTTACTAATAATGTTGTTAGATCCAAGTAAAAATATACAAAAGAAAAGATTATAGGTTTACTATTCATTGAGATGAATAGCACTAGATTTTTGTGTTAAGCTGTGGATTGTTTAGCGAACATGGCCATGGAAAGTAAGGAATCGTGAGTGACTTTCTTCGTGCCATTCATGTTCGGTAAAAGCAAAAATACTTATGTTATTGTAGGATAGGATAGCTCACTTTTAATTTGTTGATGCTCGCTGTTCAAAGACTTTTAAAAGGTGAAAGGGGAGAGTAGGAGAGTTTAATTTGTGATGGTATTTTGTGATTATCCAAGTTAAGCATTTCGCATTCCAATGTAAGCACCTACAAACATCATTTACTGTGATCATAAGTCCTCAAAAACTTTTGTCTTTCCTTGTGACAATAAGTACTACTTACTATTCTTACCAGACTTCCTACATTAACTTTTACAAACTTGTACTCACATTTTCGTGTACCGCAGTGAAAGCGGTAAACGAAATTACATAAATTATTAATACTCACTCGTAAATACACAAAGCAAATTATGGCAATGGCAATTGACAACCATAATTTTTCAAAGCTGAAGTCAACAGATCAAATAATGCACCCAACTGCTGGCATCGTTTTTGCTTGTTACATTTAAGGAGGATTTGTCGCCTTGTTTAATATTGTATTGTATTTACCAACGTCAACTTCCGGGGCCCTTTCTGCATCCATAGTAGAAATAGTATGAAAGATTACAATATAAATACAGTATTGATGAAATAAAGTCGGATTTTTGTTTAGACCTCAGTCAGTGGAAATACTAACCACTAGTGCATGTGCAGTAGGAAGCAAAACACATTTAGCAATCTTCAGAAGAGAAAGAAAAGAAATGGTTTGTCCGACGAAGCACTAGGTATACAAAGCTCCGGTAGCTTCAAAAGCAAGTCACGTCCACATTCGCTACGCTGGACATTGCATTTGATTGAAAAAAGCAAAATAGTGAAAGATAATAAATATGAGACCATGTGCAAAGCAATATATGAAGTAAAGGGTTCTGCAGACAACTAAAGACAAAAGAAGAATGCAAATTGCCCTTGGTGTTTGCTCAAGTCGCAGGTTACACTGTGGCCATTGTATCGATTCGAGAAAGTGGGTCAATCGCGGTGTAAAAGTACTGCTGACGCGTTGGCGTTGCGGATGTGTCGATGTCCTCTGGAAAAGTAAACAACCAGAGCCAAAAATTAATTTTGGTTGTGCCAGGAAAGTTAAACAAATAACGAAAATAGTTGTCACCGTACCTAGAACGAAGAGGCAAATGACGGGGAAGTTTGTAATTAATGAAGTCTTTACTTTTCTACGTTTATAAAATCTGTTTGGTGCAGAACACTAAATAAAAATGGGTTTTCTATTAGTAGAAAAACTGAAAAGGCGTTCATGACTACGTACTATATTTTTTACAAGGCGGTTCAAACGGGGATCTTAATTACATATAATTTGATGATTGTTAATCGTAGGTTGTGAAGGGGAGTCCAATTACTATTTCACTCGTCATTTTTTAGAACCTTGACCTGACTCACTAGCGGAGAAAGCAGTTAATTTACTTTGATGAAAACCTTCAAATACTAAAATGGTTAAAAATACTTTTTACAAACTACGCTAGACAACTGCAATGAAACATCGTACGACCCAGATTTAATCAACGTGAGCTGAAAAGACAACAATGGGCTCAACAGAAATAAAAATGAGGAGACGCGTCAATGAAAAACAAAATAAGTATACGAGTTCCGTACACAGAGGAAGTAAAGTTGCCATAGAACCAGTTTCACTTTCTCAGCAGTCTCAGCCCAACGTCAGAAAAAATGGGGAAAGTTGAAAATGGTTGGACTTGGAATTACTCCGATGTTTATAGCAAAATAAAAATGAACCTCGTCTCCATTTCGAAGATACGAAATCTATGTAGCAGAAAGTACCTACTTTAGATGCAGAAATCGCCAACGCAACGAGCTATTTATTTATTGGAACTGCAGTGTTATTGAACTAAAATTTTTAACTAGTAGGATAACTACGAAGTTCTGCTATTTCATTTTTTAAATGTAAAGAAGGTCTAAATAAATAACGTGAAAGATGAATGCTAACAGAATAATCCATACTGAATAGTAACAGAAAATGTAATGACCTGAAAGACGTTACGTTCTATTCTAATGTTTTTTACAATTAGAATTGACTACAGGCAGTATGTATGAATGGTTCCGTTGGTTTGTAGCATATTATTGGCATGACTAAAATGGGAATATAAAAAGTTCATGTTGCTCCAGATACGCAAAAGACTTTCTAAAGCATATGTAACTGTAAAATGTCCATGGATCTACATTAATAATTACCATAGGTAGATGTCTACTTTCTCCTAAAAATAGTAAACCTTTCATTTCAGAAAGAACACATCTGAAAACATTTACATTTATCTATCACTATCAAATGGCAATAACTTGTTGCCTGCTCCAAAAAGCAAAAGTCTCATATACTCGTTAGATTTTTGGTGAAAGCAAGTGTATTCATGACAGTTGGATTATTGAATATTTTATTAGTAAAAGGAGTATTTTCTACTGATCATTGGCTGAATTATTAAAGGGATTAAACAAATAACACAGTTTGACATGGTTTACCACTGTTTTGGTTATGAATAAGATAAGTTTTTCGTTTTAAACACAATAAATAAATATATAGATTATACTGGAACATTTGTAAATTTCGATTTTTTCTATCTTGTTTATCAGCTATTATATTATTACGTTTATTGTCTTTAATTTTGTTTGTGAGATGTGTGTATCGATACCACACACATTTTATGCCGACTACTTCATAATATATAGCAAAACCTATGGTACTTATAGTACGTCTTTTAAATAATAGTTAATTATATACAGTCCTAAAGAATTTAAAGAATGAACAAATATGAAGTATAAGATCCTATCTACACGCCGAAAGATATCACATTTGATTATGCTGGTATCTCCTTTTGAGAGATTGTTTGTATTGTATGACAGAATGAGGCCAGAGAGAGGTAGGAAAAATTAGATGTCTCCTGTTGGATATTATTAAGCTGTCTGTATACATTTTGTATGTCCGATTGCCAAATGAGGTGGATATCGTTTTACAGTAGGTCTCTTTACTCGTGCGAGCGTATGGCATACATATTTATTATATTGTCACGAAACTTTCAGAGTTTAGTACTTGTCACTTAAAATTTTGGGCAAAAATATGTACTTTATCGCTTGCGTTCCATTGCTGGCACTACACGTTGAGAAAGGTTTGGCGAAAGGAAGAAAGCTTGCACGGATCATTTTATTTTCCGTTTGCTTTCTTCAGCTATGCGGATTTTCAGTTATGTATCGTTGTTCTGAAAAAAGAAAAAAAGGAAATGTAAATGCCATTACCAAGGAACATGCTCAATCTAGAATCTAGATTACACTTCCGCCTCTTGAGATTGGCATACAGTGTGTACTGTTGAGCATGGACATTTGCGAATCTTTGTTCCTTAACTACTAGCTCTCTTCTATATCTTAAGGAATAACAACAATTTTGTTGTGTACGCTCTCGACGACAAAAGTCCCTTGGTCCTCCTTGTAGCTCTTGAGGCAATAGTACTCTATTAATAGTAAGTTCCAACTGCATCACTTCAGTCTTCCCTTTGGAATTTTTGATGCTATACGTGACCGACTGATAGGCCAGATATACCGAGTCACTGCTGCAGACTGGAGACTTAATTAGCTTACCGCTTTTTTTGTTAGCGTTTTATGTGCAAGCACAACTGGATGAAAAGGAAAAAAAAACGATGTTGTTTTGTACACAGAATCTTTTCCAATTTCCAAAATCAAAACGAAACACTGTATGAACTGTATGAAAGAATACTTCATTTATTGGTCTTGTCATAAAAAGTTTATAGGAGTCTCCCTTCAATGCCATTTGGTATGAATATTTCATGAAAAAAAACGTCTCGTCTCGAACGGGCATAGAACTCCGAAGTTCTAACGTATTTTCAATTATTTCCCCAAAGTTGTTGATTCTAACGGGATGAAGTACGTGTTCTTGTGGTGTGTAATCCAAATTATGAAATGTAATCAATTATTTCATGCAACGCATTACAATAAGATACATTATTTTTTCAATCCATCTGTATCCTGTAATTAAAAATGCAATTCTTCGAGTGGTGGATAAAGGAATGGAAATTAATAGGGTTATAAGATACACTAGCAGTGAGTCTAAGACATGTATCCGTATCATGGAACAAGGGGCCGTTAACCTTTAATGAGATTCAAGAGCACGAAATCCATTTTATTTTGTGGCTTTACTCCGAATTCATGAAAATGAATGAAGGCACAAGACAAAAATCAATGTTACAAAATAGCACTTGCACTGATAGGTTTCACATGAAATTTTTCCCAAGAATTAGTTTGGAATCTTTAACTACATGTATGTATGTGATTGAGAAGTCCACGTTGATATAGACCAGCGGAGACCTGTGACTACTACATACTTTCATGCATTTAAATGGCTCAATGTCATAATAACTTCTTATTTATATACATTGGATTTTCTTTCGTTAATCAGGATACGTGTTAGATATGGAATTGCTCATCTTCACTTTACATTGTTACTCTTGATGGTTTCAGACTCCAGCACTTCGGCGAGACATTGATCATATTCACATCAAGTTTTACACAGTAATCAGCGCAATCGACAAGTTCATGGTGATTAAATTTGAATTTGACCACTGCTGGGTGCTTTAATATTATACTAGGTATTCTTCTAGCCTATTTTTAAAAATATGGGACTTGTTCTCGGGAACCTTAAGCGCAGCTACGTTCCACCAACTGAAAGGACCTCACAGTTGTAAATATTTGTTTTTTAAACACTACTTAGTATTTCACTGCAGGTCACTACTGAGCAGCTATGTAAAGATGGGGAAATTTGTAAATTTTATATTATGAATCACTATATGATTGCAAATGAAGATTTTACCGCTTACCTTTTTGTCTTCTTTCTACAAAAAGTACTCCGTCCGACCCAATACATAAGCATCTTAACTACCAAGCAGACCATACTGTTAGGCTAGGATCTCAAACGACTACAGAACCTCAGAAGCGTGAATACAAATTTAATACAGCGATTTTCACAAAAAAGTTAGTAGAATGGCCAGAGTGAGATAGATAGACGGTTACTATTTGCTTCAACGACAAAATTGACAATAGTGGATGATTTCGTATTTCTTTTATTTATTGACCAACTCAAGAACGTGTGTGCTTCGTGCAAATGATCCCGGATAATTCACGTTATTTAAATTAAATTTTGAGGGATAAAATGTTGGAGGAATAAATGTGTTGAGGAATTATTTATAACAAACAGGATGTAGAGCTGCATTTGCAATTAATGATGTGACAAAAAGTTAATGACAGTGCCAGGAATCGAACCTGGATCTCTTGTTAGCTGTGCGAGATGTACTTGCCAAGGCGTGCACCGGTGGGCCCTCTGTTGCGACTTTTATGAATATTAAATAAAACAATTTAGACACCTCACTGAAGCACCGTAAGTACTTCACTCCTATTCAACAAATCGGAGAAACTTTTAAAATTGCTAAAACAAATTAAGGATGTACGTACATTAGACACCTTGTTAAAGAGATCGACTGACCAAATCCTATTTCGCTCCAACATGCGCCCCACCGACTGCGGTGTAAGTGCAAAGTACAATTACCGCATTCCAGTCAAGCGTCTTAACCACTAGACCACACTGTCTCCCACAATCTTGTATGAACATTAAGTTGCCTTTATCCAAACCCATATGTGAACCAAATATGTAAAAGAACGGCATTATGATAAAGCCACAAGGCATCATGAATGACGAGCGTCACGCATATATATTTTAAAACACCACGATACATATACAAACAGCTGTTGGAAAAATAAATATAATTAACAATTTTTAGTTTAACGGGATTATTAGGAAGTTTGTCTTTTAATGACACTTCATCACATTTATGCAATATGTCGAAAGCAGGATAAAGCTGCTTTTGTGCTGAGACAAAAAGTTAATGACAGTGCCAGGAATCGAACTTGGATCTTTTGTTAGCTGTGCGAAATGTAATTGTCAGGAATGAAAAAATCAACGTTGATATTAAAGTTGCTGATACAGTTGCTGTTAAAGCAAGTAAAATACGCTGATTTTAGGTAAACCTCCGGCCATAACCAACGTTACAAGTGCAAACGATCGTATTCCAGTCAAGTGCCTTAACTGTTATACTACACTGCCTGCAACGGGAAAACTATGATAACACAACTCTAAATTTAAATCAAATGTGTAGCTATAGGACGCTGAAATGTTAAAAATAAAATGCCAGATTAATTAACTGGATAAATTATTTTTTAATAAAACAGTAATCCACCATCGTGAGAAACTACGGAGAGGATATCAAACTAATATGTTGGCTATTCGCCTATTTACTTTCCAGAAAATATTACAAAACATTTAAACTTGGGTGCGAGTCATTTTTTTTAAATATTGGGCGCCTCGTAATTTCCCAACCCTCATAATTCACTCCATACTTGATCGCTCGGATTGAATGTCAATAGGAAATATTATTTTGATCTATCCTATACATATGCCAAATTTGAGCTGAAGTTATTGACCCATGTTGGAGTGTGCAGTATCATGATTAAAGACAGGCCCTCAGACGAACGTACAAACAGGCAAATATCATGACTGCATTAAACAAATCCTTATTAAATAGTTTTCTTACTAATTACACCATTTTTAGAAGAAAAAAAAATTTGTTTGAAAAATTTAGTACTCGGTGACCTTCCAACCCCCCATAACTCCCGCCATACTTGACCGTCCGGTCTGAATTTTAATAGGAAATATTCTGTTGACCCAAAGTACCTGCATGCAAAGTTTCAGCCGAATCCGTCAATTCCCTGAAGAGTTATCGTGATTACAGACAGACATACAGACAGACAGACATACTGATTACATAAACTGTATTAGCATTAAAATGCTCTCCGTAGTTAATAACAAAAGCATGTATGTGTAAAACTATTCCAAAACATGAATTTCCCAAGAACAAAGTCAACATGGTTCTCTGGAAATTAGAGAAGATTTTCCTTTTACAATGATTACGTTCATTCCATTTTAGTTAAACATACAAATTATTAAAATTAATGGATCTCTTCCCCTCTTCATCGTAAAACAAAACACAACTGTATTGGGGTAATCGTAATTTTTCGTCTCCCTCACTACCTGAGTACAATTCTGTAGAACATTCAGCAATAGTGGTGGTAAATTATATTGTCTGCCGAATTGGGTAATATCGTTAAAAGTGGTCACATTACGGATGAAACGTCGCAGTAAAATTTCGGGTACATTCTTGGATACGGTGAAAAGTGATTTAAATTACAAAGAACTTTTTTGTGTTTGCTTTCAAGTCGGCTGTTTGAGCATGAATCATGACTTTCTATTCGCTTTTCTTTCTCACTTTGACTTTTGATATGAAGTTGTTGTTTTGTTGCTGTAATCAGCAAAATAAAAATAACACGTTTGCTAATAAACTTTGAACCGACATTTGTTTACTCTCTCAATTATGGTCATCATGAGTCATCAATGAATGACTAGGACACACACTCCTACGCTGAAATGCTTAATTTCCCAGAAACTTTCCATTGTCACCCTTCCACTCGATCATTTACTCATTAATGGAAATCTACCCTGCAATTCTGCGACAAAGATGTTTGTTCTCTTGCAAATTTTCCATCATTATACGCTCTAACTTCAGAGTAATTTCTAACCTTAGTTCGTCTCTGACCTTTAGACTTTACCCCATAAAATATTCATTGCATTCTACCCCAAGGATGCCAGTCACATAAACAATTTGCCATTGAAGGTAAGAAAAGATGTTAGAATGCATAATTAATTCTTGATTCCCTAAATGCGTACTTTTGCAGTGCATTTTCCAGGAAAGGCTTTCAGTATTAATTATTAAGTTTCTGTTCAATTTATAGGTAGAAATGTTTGTTAAAACCTAACCTTAGATTTACTTTCAAACAATTTTCTTTTTTTCTCCTTTTTACTTTGAAGTAACAGAGTTGGGAAAGTATTCCACTGCCGGTATGAAATGTCTATATGAAAGGTACATACAAGCATTCATGTAGAGCTTCCTGTCTGTTGTAAATTCACATTTCCAATACAAAAACATAAAATATACTTCCTGCATCAATAAATGCATTGTATCTAGTAAAATCAGCAATGGGCAATATACATAGGTAGCAGCATAAATATCGTCTACATTCTTTTAGAAAACTCGGGTCTACTCACATGTGACTTTCCAAGAGCATGATATAGCAGTACATATACATTTGTGCGTGACACACGTAAACTTTTCCACACACGGGCAGACAATCTTTTTCTTTCTTTCTTTTCTATTCTGTAAATAATTACACATTACTACACGATTTTAATCTTATCATCATGCTTGAAGCGCCCAAAAAATAACAAACCTTACCTACGCACCTATGCACATCCATAGCAATAAATATTAAAAAAATAAATAAACAATTCAGGGCGGCTTTCTCGTTTCTTCGCAACACAATTCTTTCCAAACAGCTCCTCACGTCACTCATTCTCATCAGCCTAATTTCTAACTGTGTTACGCTTATTATTACACACACACACACACGTCAAGTGACCAACATCGTCATCATCACCTCCCCACCCGGTTGCCAATAATGAGCTATTCAATTTGCGCTTCTTACTTGCTACTCTTGTTGACGGCTGATCCTGCGGTGTATTGATCTGTTGATCTGGTTTCATTTTTATTTCGGGAACGAACACCCTAGCGCTCAACAAATATCATATTGTAGTTGTGCGTCTATTTATAATTTCTAGACAATACAAAAATGCATGCAAGAATAGTGTGCACATACGCAACAGCTACGGGGCACACAATCTATCATACATAAACTTAAGATTGGCATAACAAACTGAAAAGCATTTCTCCTCCATCACTATAGTCGTCGTGCTTCCTGCTCTCTGGCTGCCTTATTGTTGAACTGGTTTATTTTTCTCGGCTTGTTTATACCAACCCATAACGCTTAACGCAAAAGCAGAGGAGGGCTCATTATCAGGAAAAGTTGAATATTAACAACTGGCGTTTGCGACACCAATACGTAATAATAATAGCAGGCATTAGACGTCTAACGCGTTGTTTGCTGTAGGAAGAAAGCACGCTTCTAATGTATTAATACTACAACTGATATTACGGTTAAAAATACAGCCAATATGTGCCACGCAAATCATCACACCACACCTCAAGGAGATAGAACAGCGTTCCACGAAATAAACGAGCGTTAGCGCCATGCCACCCGTCCACAAAAAATGTACAAACATCAAACAGCTCCAGTGGACGTAGATGAGCAAATCTACCGAGAAATGCGTTCATTATAATATGTATTAGAATAGGCAGCTATAGTGAAAACCAGGAGATGAGATTCATACGGAGGAAAGGAAACCGTATTTGTGAGAGAGAATATGTTCTGAAAAATAATAAGCTTTCTGATGATACGAGGATGCTGAGTTTTCGGGCGGGTGAGATGATGCAACAAGATTGTGTTGCAATCTCGGATGCTGTACTCTCTCCTAGTTTGCTGCTACTACGCGGCTAGATATCTGCAGATGGAAAAGCTTTTCAAAAAAGCAACAAAGCCGCAGAATACGACGCGCTGCACTGCTTCTGTCTTCTTCCCATTCTGCCTTTACTGGGGGCTTTGTTTCAAGCGAAAAGTGACGCTATAAATGTGCTGGACCACAGCTCTGGATCTTCAGTCATTTCCACGTAGCTCGCCTTGCAACAACTTGTCGTTTCACTGAATGAGCACAAATAAGACATTTTCGTTGTCACGTTGGACAGCAGTAACACTGTAAAGAAGTGTATTTATTTAGTTTTACAGTCTGACAGAAAGTCAGCATCTCACAACTTCGGCTTTCTCTCTGATGTAAAAAAAGTTTTACGGGGCAATTTAAACTGTTTTACACCCCACCACTATACTAACACTGCACTACGCTGGGGATCAAAACAACAGATATAAGCCGTTTAGTGGAATCGTCTGTTTTATTTTCCTTTTTCGAGGTTAAGTCTACATGGAAGCCTGACAAAAATAACCCGGGCAGTTGCAGTTTTTTAAGTGTTTCCATTTACCATCATATGGTATATCAAGAAGAAGACTATTTCTTGACAAGCTGCTCAAGCAGCCACGCGCGCTCTTAAATACATTTTGTTTATTTTTCTACAAAGTGCATCTGTTTGCAGTTATTTTTGTGCTCACGATTTCAGTTTCCCTGTTATTATTGTGGCACTTTCAGTCCGTCAGTGGGGGGAAATGACAGACCATAGCTCTATAGAGAAACCATTCAATTTTTCTGCATTCACGGTTTCCTGAAAGACTAGAATTAACTCCAGCTACACTTCCACTTCTGGCCGGGTTGACCTCGGAATATTAACAGGAAGTTTTGTGGCATCTTCAATCCCTATTTACTTGAGAAAACAAAGAAACCAAACGAAGCTAGCTCCACTCATCAACAGAAAAGTTTGTTGATTATCGTTGTCGTCAGGTCTGGTTCTCTGGTAAACAAACAGAGAAGAACGATACAACAGAGAAAGACAAATGATACGATAGCGGCCATGCAGAGTTGCATGAAGGTCCTCAAAAAAGTATACCTAACAACAACAACAAAGTAAAGTGTACTCGTTGCTAATAAGGTCATCTCTGCTGAAGTTCACTCGTCATTATATTGTGGCGTTAGTAATAATTGGAAGTGCAACCAAACCGTCAACACAAAAGTCGGTCATCCATAATCCCTCCTGTGCGTGTGTGTTGATTTTGCGATTCAAACGTCCTTTCCGTAAACGATGGCAATTAAATAGACAGTTAAACAAGAGTGGAGAAAAAAGTTGGCTTATTATTCTCAAGAGCCAGGATGATGAATGACGACGAAATGACAGGAGTTTGTCATTGAGGAAAGTTTGCTCCATATCGTGACTTTCTCTCTACCACCCTGCAAGTTTGCCTGCGGAGTAAAAGGTAGGTTATTTCGAGAAAAAATAAGCTCGTAATAAACAGGGAATACTTTATTTTTATCATTTCCACGAAATCAAATGACTGTCATGAATGCGTAAGCGTAATTAGATCGTGTATGAAAAGATGCTCTTCGTTGAAGGGTTGAAGTAGTGGTACATTCTGCTTGATTGGCACACAGATAGAACCTTGACCCAACTGAGAAAATAATTTAGTTTGATGAAAGCGGGCCGTGACTAAAATAGCTGTGAAATGTTTTGGTTTGTAAACACGTAAATAGGTACCGCAACCACACTGCAGCGAAGGAAATTTGACCTACATTTGGCAAGTAAAATTGAAATAAAGCAGATCATAAGGGAAGAGGGTATGGTGATAAAAATGATGACTACAGAGGAGAGAAAAGAAGCCTCACCGACGACGGAAAACTTGTCAGCTACCGCAGACTGCACTGCACCTGATCCCATCAATTTTCCACTTTGTCATTCATCGTCGTTATCGTCATCTTCAGCCTCGGGGGAGGAGCGAGAAAATGAGAGGGGAAATAATAGAAGGAGTAGCTCGGGCGACACGGAAGCGGGATCGGAGGTAGACACCATCCCACTGTATCTCCAAGTACCGGAGCAACAAAATCCCAATTCTACTTCAACTGGAAGCAGTAGTAGCCAACAATCTAGTCCCCGCCCTAGCACGATCACACTAGACGGGAAAATCCCGGCGCGAAGTCGCGGAAATAGTTCCAGTTCCAGTTGGTCCTTTGGAGAGGTATCGGACCACCGAGATTTGTCCGATATCCAAGATGAGTTTAAAATCATGAAAATTTTGCACAACGGGACTTTCTCCAAAGTCTTACTGGCCAAACGAGATAGCACGGGGGAAAGTGATCCTGAAGACAGTCGTGGTGGGGGAACAGGAAGATGTGGTGGTCCTAACCTTCATAATCGATACCTTGTATTGAAGGCGATTCCTTCAGGG
>JAHZNE010006121.1:0-14566 GCA_027744055.1 Callyntrura sp. NNG-2020
TTCATGCTAAAAAAATTTGAACTACAATTTTCTGGCCACGGAAACTCTAACTAAAGAAATAATCTGGCTATAATATTCTAACTAAAACCCACTCTAACAAAAATATTCTGGCCTGGATCAGAGAGCCTTGTAATAAATAGCAAAGTGTTATTTCTCCCCTTTTCAGCAGTGCCTAAACATTATTATCACATCATCACTGTTAATCCGTTATCAGAAAATGATGACGTTTAACGTTGCATATTTAAGCTCTATATGAACATGATCAGTTACATACATCCTGTGAGCAGCAGCGACTCACCGCACAGCAAACAAAGTCCAACTCGTCAAAATCAATTACGTAATATTTTTGGATAAGATAACATGAAAAAGGACGCGAAAGTAGGTAAATCTGATCTGTGTATTTGAAGAAGGTATATATGTATACTGCGTACTTGATGCTTAAATGCTTAATGTTTTTTCAGGTGTTTGTATATTACATTTTTTATTAATTGTCATTGCCAACCTGTCGCTGTCAGTCTCGTTGCGTGTGCATTGGTGGTATAATGCATCTGTATTAAAAATATTTTGCACAGATAGTCATAGAAATAGTGAAATTGAAATTCGAGACCCAAACCTTGGAATTTGAGTTTTGTGCATTATTTTGATTTAGGGTTTAACTCGCAAAATGCTAAATTGGAGAATATCACATCTAACCCGTTTACTCGTCACTGTAATAATAGCAGTTAAAATTACACCTGGTGTGGAGTCGGGTCCTGCAAAACATAATGTAACAATTGGCGACCGAATATATCAAACACAATGCACGTACGTCGATGCCCAGACAAACAAACTTTACGAAAACGTCGTCAGCCTGGACAAACCGATGGCTTATACTTTTTATGTGGATCGACAATACATCCAAAGCAGTCATGTAAGTGGGTCGCATTCCCAACAGGTGCAGTAATATTTCTAATTTGTATTTTGCAATTTATTTATTTTTAATACACTGGGTTTATTATTTATTAAGAGAAAGTGATATAGCTATTTTGTTCTATATTAGTAGACAACGAACTTACGGGTGAATGTGGGAACCAGTCCAGATGCGAACCTTCAATATCCTGTTCTGTTTGCGGTGCGCCAACAGAAATTCATATCGACCTTGGAAGTTCCTACTGAAGCAGAAATAGTGGACAGTTACCCTTCGTCGCGGTCGAAAAGCCGGACCAAACCAAAGTAAGTCGCTGATATTAAAAATACATTTTGTTTTGATTTTGTTTTGGCAGTTATAATATAAAATGTTAACTTTTTTTCAGACCTATACACTACCATGCGGCTAAGACGTTATGCATTGATACTAATGACCCTAGTAGTACTAGAACCGGAAGAAATATCACCGTTAGAGTCACCACACAAAGTCGCACAATGGTCCGGTTCTATGTTAGTCTTAAGCTGACTCAAGACTTTCAGTTGATGTAAGGAAAAGAAAAGAAAAAATTTTAAAAAAATACAATTGACTGTGAATACACACTCTGCTATGGTGTATTGCAACAGACTAGGCAAAGAATTGACCTTCGATGTGTCGCCAACCGCAGCCAGGTTCTATGGGTTTTCCTTCGCCAGACCGGATTTGACACAAGTGAAAATTCGTGCGACTTCAGAAAGTACGGATTGTCTCACGATTTCTGTGCAGAGCCCCCAGTGTCCCATTTACGATATGGAGCGGAACGTGAGGTATCAAGGGTTGTGGCAAACTATGTCCACTACAGCAGCAATGACTGTGCAGGTATATATATAAATGTATTAAAATGATTTTAAATGTTGTTAAATACATTTTTGTAAAAAAAATTCGATTTCTTCAGAAAATGAACTTGTTTGCTGAGGGATTTGTTCTGGTGTTTGTGTCACACGCAGACAAAGAAGTTTGCGGACGAAAGGGGGCATTTTCAACGGATACTACTAGTACGAATGCCAATATTAGCCGCGTTCAGCCCGAATGGGGTGATGCTAGCTATATTTCTAAAAATGCTTCCGATTACCAGTGGAAAACAATTAAATTATTAATTACCGATGAAAGTCGGATCTCTGCGTGGATTATACTGCTGTGCCTATTATTGCCAATAGCTACCACTTTCTTAACGGCGTTGGCGGTGCTTTGCTTATTTAGAAATCGTCACGAATGGATGGTGTAAGTGATAAAGTCAATTTCAAGCAACATATTGTATACTTTTTTAATTTAGAATTTTTTCATAAAAACATTTTTTGCTTTCTTCAGCGACATTCTTCGGGAGAAGTTTTCTACCTCCTCCCCTGCTGTTTCCGAATACTTAGTCCCCAGTCGAAACACGATAATTTCACAGTCGATAACGGACGACGGCAGACCAATGACACCCGGATATGACAGCCCTGTGGATCAGACAATGGCCGTAGCAGAAATGCTTCTTAATGAAATGATGGCGGACACCTCTACTTCAATGGGTTCCATGAGAATGCGACGCCCTCCTGGAAGTCCCGTGTCCCGACAAGGAGATGAGCCTGAATCGTGTATCCGGTGGAAAGCCAATCTATACATTGCACACTTCAAATGCAAGAAATTTGAAGATGTGAAAAAATTTTCGAAGCGTTTCTACTGGACAATCGGCATTGTAGCCATTTTCTACTCCATTCCTGTCTATCAACTGGTTTTACACTATTTACGGGTATGTTACTAAGGCGACATTCTAAGGAGTAATTAATTATTTCAAGACTTTAGCATTAGAATAACTCCGAACATGCAAACATTCTATGCATTTAATGAAGGCCAATAGTATGTATGCATCGACCTTCCCGTTTAGTGATTTCCTCCAACGCATCCATTCCTAACGGTCTCTGTTGTCTCCTTTTTATAGGTATTGTACAGAACCGGGGAATACGACATCTGCTACTATAACTACTTGTGTGCTCAACGGCTCGGCGTCCTCATTGATTTCAACCACTTCTGGTCGAATGCCTCCTACGTGATCTTTGGCATTCTCTACATTTTCATTGTTCGCCAAAGAAGTCGTAATCTCTGTCTGCCTGAGCAACAACATCATCATCACAAGGATCGTCGTTGTGATCGTCTAGATGGTAATGATGAACCTGCTGAAACGAACGACAGTGGCGGCAGCGGCTGTTGCTCCCGCAGTAATAGAGACAATTCCCCTGGGAAAGGTTGCCAGACCTTGTGCTGCTGCCCGTGTTCCTTTTCCCGGATTTGTTTTCGATGGGATCACGGTGTTCCAGCTCATTATGGCGTGTTTTATGCTCTCGGAGTGGCGCTCACCATGGAGGGCTTCCTTTCAGCGGCGTATCATTTGTGTCCTAACCAGTCTACGTTTCAGTTTGGTACTTAAGCACCTTTATTCACATTAACAATCCTAGAGTCAACGTTGAAGCTGTGTGCAGCAAGTAAACCTCTACGGTTGTCTTAGGAACGCGGAATTAGCTGCTGCAGATGGCAGTTTAATTCTTCGAGCAGAATAATAGCATTAAAACGAAACTGCTTTTCTGCCCAGCCTTCCACCTCCTCTTCAATTATGTCGCGAGGCTTTTATACAAAGATCATGATTTGTATTCCTAATTCATTTTAAGACTCTCTTCACATTTTTTTCCTTTTGTCAAACAGATACCTGTTTCATGTATGTCATCGCGGTGCTTCTTCTTCTCAAAATTTATCAGTTTAGACATCCTGTTCATTTTGGAGCGTAAGTGGTATATTATAGCTTTTACATCCAATCTATGTACGTATATATACGCAAATTACACGGTAAACTTATTATCAACAACACCGTGTTTTCCAGGAATCAAACTTTTGCCATTCTCGCTGGATTCGTTATCACTTCCGTACTTGGCCTCCTCTTTGAACAGGGGACAGACAATGCCATTTTTATTTTTAAATGCATTTTCCTATCAATTCAGTACATTCTCACGGTACTCTTGTGGGTTTACTATTATGCCGTTGGTTACGTGAGAGATGGTATGAAATTACACAACTTGTTGATAAGAAATTTAGTTATGCTAACGTTTATGTAAAATTTCACCGTAAATTCAAAATTAACTCTATTTTACTCTAGAGAATGGGGATATTATAACGGACTGCAGAATATTTGGAAATTTGGGACAATTAAAATCGCAACGAATTAACGGAGACCGACTTATCTTTCCACTGGTATCGCTCTCCATATGTGTAGCTGTTCTAGTGTATGCGGAACTGGCGAAAATTGGTTTTGCCTCGTATTTGCTGTATCTGTTGGTGGGAAATGTACTTGGAGCTACTTTGTACTACGTAGGAATAATGAAGGTAGACAAGGAAAAGCTGATGAGACTAATTAATCGAATTTGGTTCGTAGGGCATTCCCTCAGAAATACGTAATTAATTTTTTAGCCTCTTCACGGGGAATTCAAAAATAGGACTTGGGTACAGCCCGTGTTGTACTTCATCGCTTCCGGAGTTATTGGAGGTTGGTCGCTGCAGTACTTTGTACGGGCCCCAGCACAGTGGGAATTATCCGCATCGGCTTCACGGGCAGAGAATGAAGAGTGTCTTACAGGCTGGTTCCCCTTTTATCCGTTTTATGATTCCCATGACGCGTGGCATTTTCTTTCTGCTGCAGCACTCTTTTTGGCTTTTATGGTAGCAGCAAAACAAGTTCATACATGAAACACAAACAAGGGAATATAACATGTCTATCTGAACTATAGTACGGTACAAATATGCTGTTTTTTGTTACAGGGCCTTATCATTGTGGACGACGACCTGATAACCACTCCCCAACACAAGATTCCGGTGTTTTAACCGGACTTTTTAAAATAAATTTATTATTATATCAAATGCGTTGTTGAATTTTTATATAGAATATAATGGTTTCTCAGGCTCAAGCTTTCATTGGCGTTTTATGGTTAAAAATCTATTACCTAATTTCATATTTTCGTCACAGCAACATTTTGTAAACGGCTTTGTAATTAAAGCGCAATGATAAACATTGCTTATTCAATTCTCCATTGTAAATTCCATTTTTCTCCCACTCAGTCCCAGCATATGCTCATTTGCTTTGTGTAGATTAGCACCACCTTGAATATGACATCATACAAGTATGCATTTCAACTCAAAAATCAGCTTAAAGCATTTTTTTACCTTACGGTTACCAACGTTTTTGACGATATGCCATATTTTTCAATACGTATCCGTGGTTTACTTACTAATAGTAAAATATAGTGCATACACACTACATTACGAATACACAAACATTGAACATTTGATACTACAATGTCACAAGGCAAAGAGGACACCGCATAGGATTTTTGACGACGTCGGCAGCACATAATGTACCACAATCACCACATACTGACTCGTGTAGTGACGACGCTTGACTTTACTATTATTGTGTGCTATACGCCATACACCCAATGTCTCCTGCGCTTTCAAAAATCAGCGATACAGATATTATGACTTGTTTGGCTTAATATTTAAACAAAGAATGCAAGGGATTAAGAGAGGCGTTATAAACACCGACGACGAGACGATACCATCATCATGGTTTCGTGTTCATGAATACATAAATATGCAAATATAAAATTCAAGGGTAAAGACAGCATGCAGGTAGGTAATTATAATATACCATTATCAGGATGGTATACATTAATACAACAATGTCCTTGAAAAAATCTGTTTTGTGGTAAAGGATGTTTTGAAGGCGTGCAGAGATACAAAAATTCTTCAATACTGAAGATAGTACACCGCCAGACAGCATTGGCATAGCATTGTTTGAACACGAGCCATAAAACACACTGTTAAGCCTTGTCGTTAGTATTAAGTCAATTTTAATCATGGGTTCATACGTGCATTTACATACCATCATTTACGCCCAGTGCAGTTAAAATTCACCAAAAAATAAATGGTCTACAGTTGGAATAGTAATAAGTTTGTAATAAATAGTAATAATAAGTCTGTGCATTTAATTAAATTCGTTGCGTAATTGGTGTGTTAATGTAAGCAAGAAAATTAACCGATGTAATTCACGAACTAAAGATGGCGCCAACCTACTCACGAAGGTTACCTTCAGATTCAAATTAGGTTCCTAACCGTCGTCCAAATACTACAGCTATGCAAACATGATCCATATTATGAAAAGACGTTTAATAATGTCAAATGTGTTTAATTCAAAACTTATCAAGGCCATGTCAATTTTTCAGTAAATCGTTTCTATATTGATAGTCCCGTTTTTGGCTACGCCCAATTTTCATTGGTGTAGTATATTTTTTTCAATTAAAAAATTCCACTTATAAAAAACCATGGTGCATAATACTTGGTCCCCGTCTCCGTCCACTTCGTCCTCTTCTTCTGGCGCCACATCGATAAATTCGAATACTATGAAAAATGGTCGAACCAAAAATAATAATAACATTTACGGTAAATGTCTCGTGGAACAAATACCTCTGGTAGAGCCGCCCTCACTCAACTGTAAAAATTTGTCGCTTTTGGAAGATTCTGAATTTGTGAACGTGGTATTTGAAAAAGATTTGGGTAACTGAATTTAATTGCCGAGTTTACTTAATACACAATAATGCCCTGTTGTTAATTGGTATTTATAAAATGGAGTATATTATATTTTGAAGATGTTTTCCGAGTAAGTGATCACAACAACAAGGAAGTGTGTCGCATACTTCGTCATCGGGAAGCAGAGTCCTATCCAAAAAAGAAAGGAGTGAAATACTTGGAATGTTGTGATATCCTAGGAAACTGTGTACTTTACGTCGCTTATCCAGTGGGACTTGGGGTAATGTGGCACATCCTATTACTTGTCAGGCTAGTGTAAAAATGATTTTGCGAATAAAAAATATTGTGATACAAGTTATTAAAATTATTTCTGAAGTTGTCTATATTTTTTATTTGCTGCAGGAAATGGCAATTTTATCACCGTCGGAAGAGCTGATAGGAGAATGCCTGAGTAATGTAGATTTTATTTGCCTTTCAGTTAAGGTCAAGTATAACTACTATGATGCTAATGGGCACAGGGTAATGAAAATGACGGGAATTTTACCGGAACAGGACAACAAAGATAAATTTACGGTTTGTAAATTAATTAACTTACAATGTAGGAGTACCACCATAGAAAAAATGAAATAAATACCTACATGCTTATCTCATATAGTGTTAACTTGAAAATATTTTAGCTGATGGTGAAACGCAACAAAAAAGAGAAATTAGCTATCATAAAAATGGGCATGTTGAAGTCTTGCTGCAACATCAAATTCAAAGCAGGGCATGTCAGTGTCATGGAACGCCTCCAGATTATTGCATTATGGACAGGATTTGTAAGATGAAATAGAACGTTTCACTATTAACAAATCTATACGAAATTCCCTACATTGTTATTTTAATTTTTTCGGTATTTACAGATGTATAATGAGCTGCAGGACACAGAAATTGCCATTCTACTTGAAAGACATGAACAAGCCAAGAAAGAAAAAGAAGAATCTCGTTCGCGGAAAAAGCCTTTATTTGCTTGGAATGCTACCCCCGTAGCAGCTCCCACTCCTTTAGATAAGGACGTTGACAAGGAATCGTTGTCACACAAAGTGACCAATTCGCCAACAACAGTCGACCACAATTCTGCTCCGCCTTCCCCTAATTTAGAAATGAACATTGAAGATAGAAAGGACCGCAACATTGCTAAAGTTAAATTCTGGAAAAATCTAGTCACATCTCCATTTGTTGGTCAAAAACGCGACGTCAATCATCGTAATGATCAGATAGGTAACAATAACAACAACATTGGCAATAAAGGTCTCGGTAATATTGTCAATAAAAACGAGGAATCACGTTCCGATACCAACACTAGGGCTAGTGCTACCGCGGTGTAATGAAGGAATTAATGTCTTCAGACAGCATATCACAACAATGTATGGAGTACATAAATTACTACAAAGGAAACGAAAGGAGTAATGATGGTCTTAAACTAGATTTTCTTTATTAATGTTGTCATTAAGACTAGGAGTAGTCATCATCCGTTAACATTTGACATTAAGCTTTACTAACATCAAACGCCTACTCTATTTCGGTTTTGTACAATTGGCACATGTCATAAAATACGTGTTGATTTTGTTTATTCGTTAATTTATTGTTATTTATCAATGCTACATTTATTACAGTAATAAATGCGTCTTTAAAACTGAAAATGACTGTTTGTGGTTTGTAAGATGTTTTCCCAGGACACATTTTCTGCTCATGCATTCCCACTTAAAAATTAAGTCGTCAGAAAGTTCGACGGAATATAATTATTTGTTCGTTGAATTCTAATAAAACAGACATTAACATTTCCTTTTCCAGCAAGTAATAACATTATGCCAAGTACAACTTTAATATCTGTTGCACTTACTTTTACGTCTGGAATTTGCTAAAATTATTTAGCGTCGAAAATAATGGCTCAGTTCCTCTGTGTTAACAGAAGAAAACAATAAATCGTTAAAATATTGGCCCAACATAAAATTTAAATACGTAAATACTCAAACTTTAAAAAATAAACAGGGCAAACTAAAGACATGATTTTTTCTGATTTTATAACAGGAATGATGCAACTGAAGAAATTTAGAATAATAAGCCGTACAAAGCAGTAAACCAGGTTTTTGTTACCCTGATATGACAATTAAGAATGCAAGGTACATTTGTATAGGTACTCGCATAGTCAAAACAATAACGATCGAGAAGCAGAGAGAGTTAACAAAAATCGAATGATGCATTCATTCATGAGAGAGAGAGAGAGAAAAATGTTAATTTGCCCTGCATAAACAAAAATACAAAAACTCAAGATGCATCAATTCGCTTCTCCAAATGACACAATGAGTGTCTCTACGGTTATCCTTCTTTCGTAATAGCATATACATCCAACATCCCATCACCATAACATTTTGTCAAGTCCATAAACCCGAAAGTGGCACCAGTGCAGTGGCCAATTTGTTATCAGATATCAAATTTCTGCGAGAGGAGCGTGAAACTTTTTTATGAAGCTCATTCCCATGTAAAATGAGTCATCATTATCATCATCGTTATCGCTCCTGAGAAGGAAGGTTTTGTCCAGAGGAAAGAGAGAGAGCCCAGAGTCAAGGCAGTTTTTTGCACGTTAAACCTCAAGAAAACGTACCCACCATCATCATCGCCAGTGTAAAATAATGTCGTGATAATGATGATGGTACGACGGTCGGTGGCTGGTTGACATCATATATTGGTCTCACAGTGCAGAATTGTGTGTGGTGGTGTGGTGGAGTGGAAGCAACAGCGAAAACATTAAAAATGGGTAAATAAACATGTAATTATCAACACAGCTTCTCAATATAAACCTTTCCTAATGTACACAGAACTACCCTAAAAATGAAACAGTACATACGACATTAAAAACTCTCGACACGAACTAAACGGTCGTCGTCATTATCATCATCATCATCATCATCATCTCCACCATCATTGTCGTCGGACGTATCATCGCTCAAATCTTTACAGAGAATGGCCCATGACAGAAGTGTTTTTTGCGCGGCTCTGACGCAATGGGTTCCCGTTTTTATTTCTGATTGTATTCTGTTTATTTCTTCCTTGTACACATTATACTAGCACTAATTTGCACAGACAACTTAAAAGAAGGATTTATAATTTTTTGTATCAGTTTTTTACTAACGACTGGAGGCCTTCGTCGTAATTCTGACCTAATTGTTAGTTACTGTAGAGCACGTTTTTACCTAATTCTTCAGATAATATTCTCAACTCTAAAACATTTGCGGATAGAATTGGCAGTTCTGAAACGCTCCCGCTGTGCGACGTCCCTATGGGGTCTCCAAAGATGAGATCCCTTCATGGGAAATCAGTTGGCGCCTTGTTCTTCTTCTTCTTGGTACTGTTTCACGGGAAACGGATTGACGCAAGGGAGGAAGAGCAACAAGTTTCTTTTTCAAAGTTGGAACATTTTTATTCGGTAGCATCATCACAACCCACCCCGATTTCAACGACGTCATCGGGGCTTTTCGCTGAAACACGTAACAGAAGATTTGAAGAGAAACACGGAAATGACAGCTCGTTGTTGACAGGTCCTCCCGGTCTGTCCAAAGATGCTCCGGCAGTTACGCCGAAAAAATCTTTGAATGCCCCAGGAAGTAATAATAAACTGGGTTACAGTAATGTACCGGTGAACAAGCCGTTGTTTGGAGTTGTGTTTACTACCTTAGCCAGAGAAGAGCGGCACGTGCACCATTTCTCTTTTAATTCGTCATTTCTATCTCGAGTGAGTGATAACGTGATCATCAACAGTAAAAATCCTCAAATTAAATGTACGCAGTTTATTTAAGAGGTTTTATTTTGATTTCATAAAAAAAACTGTAGTGGCCCGCCTTCCAACTGCAGATGTACGCGGAAACCAACCAATTGGCAGATGATGACCAAAACGATCCCCTGGTTGTAACTGCACAATGCTGGGGGACGATAACATCTTGGAAAATTCCTGCCACCTTCGTTAACG
This sequence comes from Callyntrura sp. NNG-2020, assembly GCA_027744055.1. Lineage (NCBI taxonomy): Eukaryota > Metazoa > Arthropoda > Collembola > Entomobryomorpha > Paronellidae > Callyntrura > Callyntrura sp. NNG-2020. The sequence goes on from JAHZNE010006121.1 coordinate 10,500, forward strand.
AAACAGCTCTTCGGGGAAAAGGCGAAAGGGTGAACAGGTTTTCGAACAATGTGGTTGGCAAGACAATATGGCATTATCCTACCAAGGGTAAATTAAACAAGGGCGGTAATTTAACGGTGACCGTGAGCAGTTTCAGTACGGTGGAAGTAATATACAAGTTGAAAATCGTTGCCTTGAAAGACTTCGTCGTCACGTGAGTTATTCAAAGAATAAAATACATTTGCATAATAGGATAGGTAGAGTCCGGGATTGTAAGGAACGACGTTATAAATATATTTTCGGTATATCTAGGCCACTGTTGTCTACTATTGGAACAGCTACGCCAGCATCGCCAGCCTTTTATAAATTTAGCGTACCACCAAGTTGGGAATCCGCTTTTATTCACGTTATCTCGGACAGCGACGCTTGCACTATGCTTTCTGTAGAGCACTTGAGGGTAATTAAATGTGCAAACATTTCTATTATCGTCTTTTACCGTTGAGGCGTTGACCACGTGCTTCCAAATTAAATATGTAAGAATGCCAGAAATATGTCTCATTTTTATAGGGCCCCTTCTTGGATTCTGACGACAGCTTGCAGAAAGTTCAGTTTTCAGAAACTTTCACGCGAAAGACAGGTTTGTCAATTAAGGCAAGTAAACTTTTAGACTCTTACTGCTTCTCGTTCGTAATGATAACAATTAATTCATCTAAGTAAACTGTGCTCAAGGAACTATGGGAGTTTTGAGACTACTCCAGATCTTACTTCGTATTGTACAAATTCATTTCCTTTGTACCATTTTGAGCATATCATAAATGCAACTAACCTACAATAGCGCCTTAGTTGAGTTATCTGATGACTACACAATGAGTCATCCAAACATAAAAATATGGGTTGACGTTGAAATTTGCCAGTTCTAGTTTATATTACACATATTCACCTTTCTTCTTTATTTTTTTCAGACTGGAAACTTTTCGGACGGACTCCTCTTAGTTTTTACCCCATTCCCTAACGACAATCGGTGTATTAAAAAAGAGAGCACCTATTACAATGCATCCATTCCAGACAATGAATTTCGGCAGAAGGTCATCACCTTTGAAATTCGGCAGGGACCCGATCCTATAAACTTTCTGATGCCGGTAGCCTTTCCACTGTTAATCTTCTTTTTACTCTCTGTCGCAGTGTTTGCTCTGATGGCCTTTTTCCACAAAATTAGGTAAACAATCGGCTACTCTTCGGATGTTGGTCAGATTTAAAATATATAATTCTTGTCAACGAAACTGGCATGTTGTTCTCTTGAATCATTGGCAGGTACAACACCGTGGAAAATGAGAACAGCGCTCTTATCAAACGATGCATGTCTCAATTCACTTCCAACATCACCATAAATGATCTTATCGTCACGGAACCCAGTCGGGTAGTCGATCAATCTAGGCGGTACTGCACGGCCGGATTTGTCACGTCGGCATTTTACTCCGTGCCCGTGTTCCAGTTGATATTTACATTCAGCCGGGTACCCATCTAAAATTTATGGACCATTTTTACTATAATTTTACCTGACGATAATTAACTTTTTTCTCAAACAGCAACTCGTTGACACCGGCAACTTTGATTTGTGCTACTTCAACCACTTTTGTTCCCACGCCCTTGGAACCTTCCACGATTTCAATCACATGTTCTCCAACATTTGGTACATTCTCTTTGGCGTCTTGTACATGTTTATGGTAAGGATTCGCCAGTCGGCCTTTGATCCCGACTTCGCCACAAACAGCCTTAATCTTCGACGGAAGAACAAAGTGTTCTTTTTCTTCAACCGCGCTGACGGCAGACTGGATTGGGGGGTGATGACTCACTACGGTCTTTTGTACTGTATGGGGTACGCCCTGATCATGACGGGGGTAATGAGCGCAGCTTACCACATTTGTCCGAATCAAAGCAACTTCCAGTTTGGTAGGCGATTTTGGTGGAAATTAAAATTAGTTTAGAATTCTTCAATTAGCTACAGCTCTATCCTGGTTACGTAAGCGATACTCCTCCTTTGTTTCCACAGACACCGTGTTTATGTACACCATTGCAGCTATTACCGTGGTCACCTTGTACCAGGCGCGTCACCCCACCTATCTGAGCGCGTAACCAAAAATTAAGTTTAAATTGCAAAATTTATTTAAAAAGTCTTTCCGTTTTACCCTGATCCTCGGGATCGTTGCTGTTTTTCAGAAACTTTACCTTCACCGCTTTGGCGCTGGTCACGTCCATCACGGTAATGGGACTTTTATGGGAGGAATTTTACATTCGAGTCATTTTCTCAGTGACACACATGGTTTTCCTGGTTCTTACCTTGCCCAAAGTTTTTTACAGCGGCTACATCCGGAGTAAGTCATATTTAATGGGCTGCACCAGCATCCCTCTTGTCCAACTGAACCCGAACACAGGCAAAACAAACTTTTTCCCTGCTCTACTCAAAATCTGGGTTTTTATTTTATTTTCCTCGCCAGAAAACGATAAACTAGTCGTTCACTGGAAGGAAGTTATGCGGATTCTATGTCTGAAGTTTAAAGATGACCTGAAGAAACGTCGACTTCTCCGTTTTCAAACGGAAGTGTGGATCGTGCCGGATACCTTCGACACCATCATTATTCCCGGCCCTGGTCGTGTTATTCTGCCGGGATTTCTGCTTGTTGTCAACGCCATTGCAATAACTTGCATGTGGACAGTTTTTATCCGGCAAAATTTTGCGACCCAGGTGCTCTTCATTTGTGTACTCAACGGGGCGTTGTACATGATATTTTACAGTGTTCTCAAGGTACCTATTGTTATAATCGACCGTGACAGCTGCATAAATCTCTGAGTTCTCACTCCCTCAGTTCCCCGGTGTTTTTCTTTATCGCCAGATTTTTCACGGGGAGTGCCGTCGAATTCTTTGGATTCAACCGTTGATCTACCTCATCGCCTCTTTTGCCTTGTGGGGCACTGCCCTTTGCTTCTTTTTTGATGAGGTTTCCACTTGGGAGATCTCTGCCATGGCAAGTTACCATCATCATCACGAGACGTCGTTTTTTACAACAAGCAACATTGTAACTTTCCTTGAAATTCGTTTTCACATTTTTTTCTTTCCAGGTTTTACTTACGGTGGACGATGACTTGGTTGATCAACCCAAGTCGACAATCCCCGTATTTTAAGGAACGCCAAAAATTTCTTAATTAGTGCGAAGGAAGACTCTTTTTCTTGCCTGCCTCTATTTTTTAATATTAAGCCTGCCAATAGACATGCCATTATTTATTGGGTACAGGCAGCAGCGTTCAGATTTTTTTAATGTACCGCGTAACGTGTTAATTAAACCGTGTCACGCACCTTCTGTCATTTTCCACGGTATGTGTAGTACACAGTGTAGCATAGCGTCGAGGTGAACGTGGTGAATGTAATTTATTTTTTAAATATGAATGTCAAAAATGGTGTAATAAGTCGTAATAATAATAATAAGTCGCGCAATATTTCAAATTTTTTAAACATTGCATTCTTCTTGTTTTCCTAAGTGCGGCGGGAGATATTGGCCGGGGATTACTGATGGGATCGCCGTACATTTTTCTTTCTTTTTTTCTCTCTCGCTTCCTCGCGCATTCCACGCGTCTTTGTTTCCGTGACTCATTCCACCTTGGGAATCATTATTGGCATGCCAAAGTTGAGCGATATATATGGCATTTCTTCTGCTTCTTTCTCTCTCGAAAAAAATCTTGTCAAAAATATTCCTTGTTTGGAATGTTCCATCCTACTTATCCTGTCGTAACTTTTCCCATAGCCATTTATTTATTTGGCATTTCCTGATTGCTGACGACTCACAACGGGACAAAACAAAAAAAATCTTTCCCTTCTTTAACGTTTTTCGTTGTTGCAGGGAAAATGAAGAAATTTTAACATTTTTCTCGATCCTCAAGATGGTTCCAGGAAGTAAAGATGTTGGAGACCCAGCAAACGACAAAATAACTAATATGAAACGATACGCAAGTTGTTACCCCGATCATTACGGTCATTGACACCGTCACCATCACCATAGCAGTGCTGAACGGACACCGGTGGCCCAGGGCCACCG